>JBCEWC010001384.1:0-41676 GCA_038996855.1 Solanum aculeatissimum
AAAATCTCTAAGCTTTTGGACTCCTAAAATAAGGTTTAGTCAAGCTTTTGAGAGATTTTTAGTCTCCAAGGAAAGGTGTCCTAAAATAGTGAAGAAGAGTGGCTATATATAGAGTTTGAAATTTGGAAAATTTTGTGTTTCTTCCAATGTGGGAGAATTGACAATTTGGCCATTTGAATTGCAAATGTAGTCATTTAAAATGTGGTCAACTTGAATAAATTGATTAAATTGACTACGAGATGAAATCAATACGAATTGGTTACAAATTGCTAACAAAAATATATATATATATATAACTTGAACTATTTTAAAATATTAACATAAAAATCGTGATTTTTTAGAAATGTTGGGACAAAATTGGGTGTCAACACTATTTACAATTGTAATTTTGCATGCAACATAAATGTATTATAAGTGTCTTAAAATGTATTAGGTTTGTTTTGATTCAAAAATCTACAGTATGAATTAAAAGTGAATTATATATACAATAATAAAATTATATAATTATTAATGATAAATATTTTTTAAATATTTTATTATCAGGTAAGTTCGCGTACCTTTTAACATTTTTTAGCGCAATACTTTCAAGAAATTACAAAACCTAGTGATATTTTATATATTTATAGCGGATATACAAAATATATGTATCTAAAAAACCCAGCAATAAGCACTCTCTTAACAGAGACAACAAGTACCTTACATATACATATGATATACAATAATATACACTTCACATAAAGTTGATTTGCACATTTAGTTTGAAAAGGCATACATTGATTCCAATTCATATCTTTACACTCAACTTTTGCTTTGAAACCACATAATTGAAAAGAATAATATTCATGAAGAAAGATTATGATCTAAAATAAAATAAAAAGGAGAAGCTTCTTTGATTAGTTGATATACATAATAACATCAATTCACAGTTAACATCATAAAACAGTTAAATGAAAGATGAACAATTGAATTCTAATCATAAGGCCACATATGCCTTGCAGCAGCCTTTTTCCTTGCACATTTTTTCCTTGAAATTCTTTACTAGAAACAAAAGAGAGAGAGAGAGAGATTTTCATAATATATACTTTCTTCATCTTGGAAACTATAAATCTGGGAAGCACTCAAGCAAATGGCTTATATGAGAAGGTGGCTCAATCAATGTGTCAATGTTCTTCCAATCACCATAAAATTGGTTATTATTAATCCCATTACTTTGCTTCTCTTCGTCGCCACGGTCATCCTCGTTGTTGTAATTGATTGTGTAACTCTGTTCACCAAGGCTTATATTATCTTTTGTACAAAAACTTGTTGAAATGGTAGGACTATCAAGTTGTGGGAGCTCAACTAGTACTTGATTCTCAAAGAAATTTTGGGTTGATGAATTATTTATGATCATATTTTGATGAGATGGATTGAATGTGAATTGATGGAAATTTGTTGCTTGGTTGAATGCATTAAGATTATTGAGAGGTTGATGATGATGATGCATTGGAGTACTTGTGATTTCTGATAGTGATGAATTAGGTCTATAATTAGAGGTGTTTGCTCCTCTAATATAATATGCATTATGCCATGCATCCAAATTTGGCTGCTTGTTTGGACTTGGCTTCTTGAATGCCCTGCATACCACCCATCCTTCTTCCTGTATAATCATATTTCAATTGAGTTTAACTTTTCATACACTCATATTGTAAAAGAAATTACATAATATCAAGAAGAGACAAAACCAAGATTTGAAACTCGTTTGAATTCAGAATTCTAGACATTTTAAGTTAATAATTTGTACATGCTTGGACAAAATTATCGCATTTGGCCAAACTTGTACCTTGGTGTCTAGCTACGCCTCTAATATCATGTCTATAGCTTGTAATTATAATATCAAGAAGAGACGAACCTAAGATTTGAAACTTTTCTTAATTCAGGATTCTAGACATTTTAAATTAATAATTTACACATATTTAGACTAAAATTATTAGTTATGCCTCTAATATCAGGTACTATAGCTAGTAATGTTTTAATAACTCAACAATAACAAAAGCAATTGGAGGGGTGGGGGTGGGGGGTAATAATAATAATAAGTTAGTCTTGTTTGATTATGAACCCATTAGTGGAGTTACGTACTTGTTTAATTCCCACTACAATTGACTTTTTTTAAAATTAATTCGAAAAGTATGGTAAAGTTACATGATTGCAATTAGCATCACTTCTTTCATTGCACTCAAAGGCATGAATCTTTAGAAGAAATTGGTAAACTTAAGAGAAAAAAAAAGGTGGTACACTGAGCACTTCATTGTGTAAACAATTTAGAACTTAATTAAACTCTTTATAAAGCAGGTAGACAAAATTATCCGATATTTATACTGATGAAAGCTAATAAATAGTATATAAAATTAATTGAGGTACGCACAATACTGACCTGAGGAGGAGCATGTTCAGAGGATTGGAGCCTGTATTCATGCATTATCCAATCAGATTTTCTTCCATTAGGAGCTCTACCTTTATAGAAAACTAAGGTTTTCCTCATCCCTATTATTTTATCCTTTGATAAAACAGCTTTGTCTCTTCCTGTTGCCTTCCAGAATCCAGCTGCTGTAGCTCTATTTGTCCTTGTTCCTGTTGGATATTTCCTGTCCTTGTGGCTGAAAAAATACCACTCATTTTGTTCTTCATATCCCAGTTTACACCTATCTGTACAGAGTCACAATTTTAAAAAACGAAAAAAAATGTTAGAAATCATGGTATATATATAGGGTGTGTTTGGTATGAAAGAAATATTTTTTCTAGAAAATAAGTAGTTTTTAAAATTTATTTTCTTGTGTAAAATATCATTCTAAAAGTAGTTATGTACTACTTCCTCTCCTTTGTTCCACTTTATATTACTTATTTACCTTTGTAGTCGGTCCTCAAAAAATAATATATTTTTATATTTAGTAAAAATTTAACTTTAAAATGCATATTTTATCCTTAATGAAATAATTTCTAGCCTCACAAATATTTATGATGACTTATTTTAGATCACAAGTTTCAAAAGACTTTCTTTCTTTCTTAAACTCCGTGTCAAATCAAAGTAACTCATATAAATTGAAATGGAGGGAGTATAATTTAGACAGACTCTATGAGTTGGAGGGGAACGGAAGGGTAGCTATGGTGGTGGGGACGGTGTGGAGGAGACAATTGATATGGGATCGATGTTACTCGTGGAACTTAATTTTCCTTTTTTTTTTTAATTTGAAAAGTCATTTTTCTTATTTTTGAGAAACTTATATTTTTATAGATGAAAGACATTTTCCACATGCCAAACATACTCATAATAAGAAATATTCAAGATTTTATTTTTGTTAGCTACCCTTTTGACCAGAAAAGGTAAGAAATGAATTTCATGTATGACAATGCTTGAGTCCAAGTTAAAATATCAGGTTTTCTAATCTAGCTCATGTACATATATATATATATATATATATATATATATATATAAAGGTTACTATTATATATGCATGTATAATTCTTCGGTAATTAATTATTGGTGCACGAATAAAGTCTCACACTGATAAATAAATAAAAAAAGAATTTTACATACAGCATTCAGAGAGATTCTAAAATTTTGGAGATCAATGAGTACCTTGGATGTCCCATGGCTCAATTCTATAGAGATCAATGTCAGTGATGACATCAAGATCAATTTTGAGGGAATTAATCTTTCTCTTTAGATAATATCCAACAAGCTCTTCCTCTGTTGGATGAAATCTAAAACCTGGAGGTACACATGAGTCCATCTCCATTCTTGATCAACTTTATATATATTCTAAACACAAATATAAATAAAGAGTTAAGAAGAAGACTAGAGAAAAAGTGTGACTACTTGTCAAGGCTATATAATATATTTATATAAATGCTATTGGATAATATTTTCTTATGCTGGCTCCTTTACAATAAAAAAGCAACTTTTATAGAAATAATAATAATCATAATAAAAGATTAAATGCTCTCAATAGTGTGAAGATGAATATATAGCACAAAAAAGAGTGAATGTTACACTCTCTTGTCTTCTTGATTTCTCATCATTCACATCCATTCGTGAGCACAAGTCTCATCATCAAGATACGTAGTGGGGTTGAATATATGCGAATCACATCCTTATATTATGACAATAATATTTTCTTTTTAAAAAAAATACGAATTTACACTATCAAATCACTCAAAAGATATGTATAGCTAGTTAATCCTTCATAAAAATTGAAATCTATTACTTAAAAAATAAGGTAATAAAGAAAACAATTTACACTATCAAAGACATGATCTTGAAAATAATTAGAGGTAATTATCCATAATGTATTAGTAAGATTAATAACCTAAAACCAAGATAACCAACCTATGATAAAAAGTTAAAATACATTGATGATGAAACTCTGATCGTCCATTTTAAATTTAGTGCCCAAGTTTGTTTAGGCATGAAATATTTTTTAATCTTGTAATTTCGAGCTAAAGAAACAAATCAAGTAAAATTTAGAAATTTCTCAAAAATAATATAACACATAAATTAAAATGAAAAATACGTCTTTATGATATCTATTTTTCTTCTTTCAAATTTTTGTTGGTAATTTCCAATAAGTGCAAACCAATACACAGTGACATCCACAGAAACAAGAAAACATGAGAATCCACAAGAAATAATGATCAATAACCCAATGGCCTTAGTTGCATGTATAGTAGATTTGTATCATTTAGGCAACAGGAAACAGCCGAAAACGTTGACTTTGTGTTTTTTTTTATTTTTAAAAAGTGATGTTACAAAACATTATATATATATATATATGTATGTATATATGCCCCAAAAAATGTGAAATGATTTCTTTGAGTGCATTCCACTCAATAACACATGATCCCTTCAGAAAAAGAAAAAAATTAATTTCACACACCCAACCATATGCATCCAATCTCAATACCACTTTCACTTCAAAACCTTGGAGTTATAACATTCAAGAAAAGGTCAATCAATTGCCTTTTTTCTCAACCCCTAATAAAGAAAAAAAGAGATAGAATATATCTAGGAGGAATAGTTTCTAATGTTGACTTAACTTCCATCTCTTAACTAGAAACAAATTCAAAATTTAGGATTTATAATATATGCATATTCAATAGAATTTAATTTCAACAATATTCAAGATTTGTACTAAAATTACTGAATTATATTGATTCGTACTCTCCATACTATTTCCGCTACCCTAAAACATGAAATACATACATATATATCCATCTAAATGAGTTCATGTGCATCAAGAAAAGAACTAAAGATCAGAGAGATCAGAGAAATGTGATATATACTAACCAGAAACTTAATTAGAACTTTTTAGCAGTTTGGTATAGCTGATCAGAAACAGAAAAAGAATGGAAAAGGGAAGAGAAATTTATATTCTTTGAAAGAATTAAGTGAAATGAAGTTTGGGGAATTATAGGAGAAAAGAGAGGACTCAATTAGAATGAGGTGTGGGTTGAAATGTTGTTGTTGAGAAAGATATATAAATATATAGAGAGAGACTCTAGCTAACTAATAGTATGTGATAAGCAGGTACACACAAAAAAAAATAAAAAATATGGAATTTATGATTGTGACAGAATGTTTTCAACATAATTTGGTCATAGAGGAAAAAAACAAAAACCTTATTTAAGTCCTATGCAACAATTGTGTGAAAAATATTCACACAATCAATTTATTTATCTATAAATTTTTATATGTAACAACAATAACTACCACAATAATGTATTTAATGTCTCATAAGTGAGGTTTAGGAAGGATGATGTGTATACAGTTTTTATTTTATTTTGTGAAGGTAGAGAACTGATTATTTCTGATGGACACTCAAATAAAGCATAACAAAATCAGTATGAAAAGAAAATACAGTGATGAAGAAGTATGTTGAAAATAATAGTTACAACATATAATATGACAATTAGAGCCCAAAAAAAACATGTAATAATACTATTGAAGACTAAGATAGTAGGAGAATAATAATACTGATAAGGGAAACTAGGCAACACTCGACTACCTACTGACTTTCTATCTTAATATATCCTCAATTTAATTCTATTTCCTCTTATCTAGGGTCATATCTTTAGAGTGAACTGCAAGTGTGTCATGCCCGATCTAATCATCTTTTTCCAATACTTGTTTGACCTATCTAGGGATGACTTGACAGTGTTAGAAAAAAGACAAACGTCTTAGGCCCCCAAATTTGAGGGGCCTCAATTTTTATTTTAGTAATAATAGGTTATAGATTTTTTTTTAGAAAATTATCAAGTAAGTACTATTAACAATAAAGATTATTTACTTCATATATAAAAAAAGAATTTTATATTAGAATAAGTTTGGTACATGTGGAGTATGATTATATGATCAATTCAAAAGAATTATCGAATGAGATCAATTATAATTATTTTTAAACAATTCTGCATTTCAAAGAGATAGAAGAATAAAATTTGTAAGAAAATATATTAATTTATTTTTTAAAATTTAAGGTCTCCATTAGATTTTCGTCTTAGGCCACTAATCTGTTTGAGCTGCCCCTGGACCTATCTCTACCTCTCCTTATACCCACCATGTCATGTTTAACCACCTTTTCTTGATTTATGATTAATAAGCATTTATATCTTTTGAAGTATGAGTTTAATTAATTTCTATGTATTTGTTTGGGGGGGGGGGGGTGTTAGGGTAGAGGGGGGCCCTGGGGGTTATTGTTTGTTGATGATTACGCGTGGGGTTGGCAGATTAGATGAAAGGTTTATTTGGACGGCGTGACAACAAATTTTCACGCCACCGTTATATTATGCCCTAAGATTTTCCACTTTATAATTCCAGAACTAATCTTGTCTTCTCTATATATAGCTCATTTCTTTAATGACTTTTAACTTTAATTTATGCTGAAACCTAGTCTAATTAACATAATGAATTTGATATTAATTTATAGTATATTAGTATTCAATTTCTTGACCCATGACCGAGGTCTATCGAAAATAAACTATACTATTCTCTTCGGATCTCACCTATAAAATCACACCGAAAGTATTGTTAATGTAATTCCATATTGTTAATGTATAACCTGTGCGAAGGGACTTTTTTTTTTTTTGCCTCATGTTAGAAACTGGAAAGGACACTGTATATTAAGCATTAAAAACAACTTGTGGTGAAAAATTGAAATAACCAGGATGCTTCTATTTAATTAGATTTTGTAATAAAGTTCTATTCTTAAAAAATAATTTTTTTTATTTATAAGGATGGCTTTATTTCCTTAGTGAACTTACTCGATATCGAACTTAATTAACCAAATGGTGAGTTAAGTTTAAATATTGAGTAATTGAATTTTAAAAAGTACTTGTTCCTTATTAAGAGTCAAACTATTTAAATTTTGATTAATAATATTTTAAAGTGCATTTTTTCTTTATATTATATCTTTTCGTTTAGTTTAAATTTAAGTGTTTATAATATTAAATTAATTTAATTTTAAAAATTAATTAAAATTGACTTAAAAAAATAAAAAGCGACAAGGTGCGAATCCACCGGTCGATCTATCTATCCGTATATAGATATATGATCTAGCATGTCCATTTGTGAAATCCATTTTTTATAAAAAATCAAAAACGAAGAGATCATTTTAGT
Source organism: Solanum aculeatissimum (assembly GCA_038996855.1). Lineage (NCBI taxonomy): Eukaryota > Viridiplantae > Streptophyta > Magnoliopsida > Solanales > Solanaceae > Solanum > Solanum aculeatissimum. The sequence goes on from JBCEWC010001384.1 coordinate 7,649, forward strand.
GTTTGTCGCCCCACGATCCAACTTTTCTGGTCAGTTTGGTGCGCCGCCCTTGGACAATTGGCATACCTGGAATCCACGTGGATGTCCATGCTGTCAAGTCATTAAGCTAATTAATTAATCATGTATGGGATATAAGTTAAAAGTCATCATAATTTGTAATTAATGGTTGAAATTAGCCTTGATAACGTAAAAATGGATGTTTAATTCACTAGCCTTATATTTATAGCCCATCATTTGTTTTTGGAAAAAAAAATGGCTACTGAATAAAATAAAATAAAAAACATCAGACGCATGTATTTTCAACAAATTTTATAGTGATAGAAAATAAATTGCAATTACAAATAAAATATAAAGAAACATAATTTTATTCCTAAACAATATGAGTACAAATCTTTTTCTCCTTGATTCTTCTCTCCTAAGATTTCCATGATTCGAGGACCGTTATTTCTCGAACTAGGATGATTTTGATTTGATCTCTATGAAAGGATTTGTGTGGATCTTTTTGAAGTATTTGATTATCAAAAAAAGTCTGGCATAATTTGATCTTTTTATGAATATCCCAAGAGTTTATTAGATTTCTGAGATGCGTAGCATAAGTTAAGATTTAGGGTAGAGTAGCCTCTAAGAAACCTTAGCTGAAATAAAACTCATCTTGTAAAGTCCTATAAAAATTTCGATGTCTATGACATGTACTTTATAAGAAAATTCCTTAGTAAGAATTCATTTCAACATACATGTCAAAATAAAAATCAAGTAATTTTAACCTGTAAATCTTGTGTATATGTTAAAAGATCTATTAAATAAATACAAAATGTACATTTGAATTCAGTAAATTAATCATTTTAAATTAAACTATATCTATTTAACCCTCCATTACTTGGATAATGAAGTCATGACATCGCCCTTAATGAAGTGTTTAAGCAACAAGTAAGCTCCATGAAATTACACGTTTGCTTGCTATACTATAATATTTCTTACCAGAAATAGAAAAGGAAATAGCTCATTCCACAAATTAAAAATAAAAATGTTTCGGTTTTACGTATTAATTATTATAATAATAATATTAAATTCATCTTCCAGCCAAAAAATGACATAAAAATTTGAGAAATCACAGAAACAAGAATCACTTTTTAGCACTTTTTTACTTATTTTATTTCCCAAGAATGATGTTTGTGGTTGTCACATATTTCTCAATTAAAATTTGAGGTTTTTTATAATCCTGTTTTCACGGGTACCCTTTAGTTCGTAGGGCTTGAGTATAGTAAAAGAGAAGATCTCAAAAACTGGCATTTTTTAAGAATAATAAAATAAGATCAGGTGAAATTTAGGCCATGAAAATAAAAAATTCAAGAAAGATTAATTAGAAAAAATTGCAAGCCAAGCATGGGAAGCAATACTAAATCTAAGGAATATATTACTATAAATTCCATATTTCTTCTAGATTCATCCTTACCTTCTGTTCAAGGTTGTTACTAGTGGATTTATGCTTTGGCCTTGTTTTTTTTTTAAAAATTATTATAATCATGATGTACAGATTAATTTATATATATTTCAATTAATTTTATTAGCTATCATAAATAAAAATATCAAGTTTTTAATAATTCTCTCTATCAAAATTTGAACGATAAGAAAAATCACTTAATATTATATTAATAAAATGGATAATTACCTAATTGTATTTAGCACTAACTGAGAAAATGACAAGGAGCCGCTTTTTTCTAAAATGTCTTAATCAATAATGGATAATATTATGGTCGGCTAGCCACTTATCATTAAGCCATCCACCAATAATTAGCTTTCACTTCAATTAACTTTAACCTTGAGGAAGTAAAAATTAAAATGCTAAGAATTATAATTTATTTTACTTGAGAAATACAATTTGTTAAAGCTTCATCCATTAAAATGGTTGAACAGAAATTTACACCTAATTAGAAACATATATTTATCTTAATAGACCCTATTGTCACAAAAATAAAAATAAAAAGTAATGTGTTTTGTGGCCGGTATTTGACTCAGTCTAATTTAAATATATGTACTCCCTCTATTTATTTTTTACTTGTCTGGCAAAATAAAAACTTTTTTTATTTTTTATTTATCTTGTAAATATCAAGAAAAAATTATGAAAAATGTGATGACCCTTGACCTGTCATGTGTGACGCGCATACTGACCTTTTTTTATGGGAGAATCAATTACCAACCCAACCACAACAATCATTAATTTGAATATGCACTTAACGAGTGAAAATAATTTAAATATTGATTAAATATTGAGTCTCCATAAACTTGGAAAATATAACAAAAAAATAAATATAAAATACTTCCTAGAACCTAAAAGTCATTATTGTACCAAAACTTCTAGCTAAAAGATCTAAGATAAAGGGATACAATCCAAACAATAAAATAAATAAGTGTTTAGAAGGTTTGAGTCCGGAAGAAGGTGTTGAGACTAAGATGGACCCACAACAGCATAAGAGAATTAGCTCACCCTTGAATTCAACGAACAATGTTCTCCTAATTGAATCCTCTACAATAGCCACGTGAAGATGGCCTGTACTTAATAAGAAAGAGCAAGTGCAATATTAGTACACAATTCTATTATAATGATAAATACACACGGTCATTATCTGTAAATAAAACATGAATAGAAAATTACAACATAATAAGGTAACAATACAGGATCACATCACATTTATGTCAACTCTAAAATCCTAGGAAAGGTAAACATATTCCATCACGATGCAACAGTCTAGGGGTGTGCAAAGATTGAACTGATTGATAAATCAAATCGATAAAAATGTTATTGGTTTATTGTTATTGGGTTATTAGGCTATCGGGTCTTTAATGGTTTTAAAAAAAAAGATTATTGAGTTATCGATTTGATATCAATTTTTATTAACCCAATAAGATCATAATATTTTACTATTATACCCCTTCGTAAATATTAAATATTAGTATTTTAATAGTAATAGGATACTATATCAATACTTTACCTATTTTAATCTTATAGCTTTACAGTACTTAAGTTATTAGTTATCCACTTTAGTATTTTAGTTTGTAAGTAATTAATCATAGCTTTTGTGTGTTTGTAAACATAGTCTTCGTACTCTATCTGCTTTTATTAATGCAAATTTTCATTATCATTCTTATCGGGTAAATTGAAACTGAATCGTTAAGGACTTAAAATCGATAAATCGATAAAAATTATTTATTGATTTCTTATTGGTTTAGTATATTTAAAAATCAAAAATCGATAAATCAAATCGATAATGTATAAAACTGAACTGAACCGACCGATACAATAGTCAATCAATTGTCCTCTCATGGAACTGTTAGTGTATCAGTGTGGTACCCATTCTAATAGCTAGTATACCGATGTGGTATTTGAAATGTACTGATGTAGTACCCGATTCAAATGTATCAGTGTAGTACCCGATCCAACATGAAGTCACACGTCACAATCACAACTATAATAAATTATCACACATACTTGTATAGTCAAGTAATACATTTATTGCATGTAATTTGATTACAAGATATCATTTCACTTCATGTTCTTTTCTTTTTTCCTAATCATATATTATACATGCAATACTAGTCAAGTAGTTAATAGGCATATATAACACAATTAGAAAAACACACAACCATCACCTACATGAAATAAGCCTTGAGAACTCTAAAGAACTAAAGTTTTCCCTATTTTCAATATTTTGGCTTGTTCTTGGTCTAAAAAAACAAAGAATACAAGTAATCAACGAACAGTGATCTATATTATCTGAATTATATCAAAATTTTAAGCCTTGACCAATTTCATGATCATCTCAACCAAGTAGTGCTTTTTCCACCATTATACCATTCGTTGGCTATAGTGCTTTTTCCACCATAGCGGGATTCAGCTTGCTATGGCAACAAATTTTTGGAATTTATGTCCCAATTAAGGCCCCAAACATAGCCTTAAACATTGACATTTTAAGATATCCTTCCTACGACAAGATCAATTTTGGAAGTTTTACTTGCCCAAATTCGATTTGATAAAGTCGTATAGACACCTTAATGCCTTACTATGAGCTCGAACAATCAAACTTAGAAGTCGACCCTAATCTATTACTGGATTGGTCCAAATTTCACCATGATTTGAATTTCATCCAAATCTAATCTAGTCTCAAAATTTCTAAGTTACTATTCAAAAATTTTTTGGCCCAAAATTCACTCTCATTGACTTATTCATGACAAAAGGGGATGGGTCATTACAAAAAAATTGTAAATTTCTTGTACTTATTCTCTACATTTACATGCACTTTTTTCTATAAGTTGCAACCTATTTCTTATGAGTATGATGAAAATATGCATTTTAAAATATTGATCATAATTCATGCAATTCAATTTTTAAAAAATAAAATATAACAAGTAAAAGTAAATGAAAAAAAATAAATCATGAACTATTCATTGAATTTGGTGAAAGATGAATTCTGAATTGTAGTGAATAATTTAATTGAACTACCTTAACTATATTTAAAAATAAAGAATAAAAAGAAGGTTCCATATATAGTATATTAATTTTATTTTAGAAAAATAGTATAGCATAACCGAAAGAGACAAAAAGAATGGACCCAAGTCTCCTACCAATGGATGTTAAGTACTATCTGAGATTATCATTGCAATCTAATATCATCTACCGACCTCTCCACATTCTCTACTTCTTTTTCCATTTTCCTTTTCTGTTGATCGATATATTGAAACTCGGCTGATTTAAATTTATGTTATATAGAATTTTATTTGAAGAGAATTAATTTTTATAAAAAAAAATTATATCAAAATTCAAAATTTTTAATTAAGAGAAAAATAGTTCTATTCACTGTACTTACATTTTATTTTATATTTTGTCTTTTAAACATTTTCTTAACATGATTATAATAGTATTTCTTTTCCAACAAACCACAAATCAACTACCTTAATTTTCTCCTACTTAGATTTTGATTAATAAAAGTATGGTGGATTAATATTAATCATGTCATCTAGAAAATGACACATAAATTAGTGGCAAAAATATACAGTCACCATCATGGTCAGTATATAAATGACAGACAAATTAAATTAAATCTAATTAGAAACAAACAACTAACAAATTATTGGAAATATTTTTTTCCTTCTCTTTTTCGTTAATATCTTATTATTCCCTATATATAGTGGCAAAAAAAAGAAGAAGATATGTATACTTTTTGTATTGAGGAACTTATGATTCGAACATATTTATGACAAAAATTAGAGATATGAATTGCACTAATTACCCTTGATAAAAGTCAAATTCATCAGCCTGATCATCATGACCAATTATTTTTTCATCTTAATTAATGACTAAATATTAAGCCACTTGAAGACCATTATTTAAAATTTAAACTTCATTATAGGCAAAAAAAAAAAAACATTTAGGTGAGTTCTATTCATTGTATATTTAAGCCTTTGCGAATAAAGTTAATACATGTATTATTAATGAAATATGAAAAGATTTTTGTGATTTAGTTGTGTATAGATTAATTCGTACATTTTTATTTTATTTTTAATAAAGAAATAGAGAAAATATTTGTACTTTTTATCAAATTCACTTATTAGTAGGACATTGTTTCATTTATGCAAAATGTCCATTTTTAGGCTATAAATTTTGTATCTGTTTTTAAAAATGGTGTAAATATGTTGATCTAACATTTATAAATTCTAAATAATGATCTAATCTATTTTGATTAAAAAAATTAATTTGTTTAAAAGGTCCCAAAGGTTATATTTAAGTGGATAATGCATGGATTTCAACTTTCAAGAATGTAAGATGAGGCATAATAATGAATTGGAAAAGCTTCTTAGAGCAAAGAGAGAAAGGTAAAAAATAAAAATTATTAGGAGAATGATTTCAAAATCAGAAACTAAATATGTTTTAATTTTGCATACCAAAAATAAGCTAAATTTTAAATGAGAAAAAGACAGAATGGCCAAAAAAAACATGTCCCACATAATTATGTTTAATTTTCCTGAAATCCATGGTAATATTCAAACCTTAAAACGTAAATATCCAAATGTTGCCCCACCATAGATACTATTGGTTAAATATCTCCCTCATACTGTGGGCCTTTCTATGTATAGCTAATTAATTTCTTTAGTAATCTATATTAATTTTAATGTTCTCTTTTGACCCTTTACTAGTTTGAAAGGTTCATAAGAAGGTGACACATTTTTGGGTCAATTAGATGCTTCTTAACTTAATAAATCTAACAAAAAGAAACCTATCTTTCAATATAGCTATATATAACATACTAAAGAATAAAATTCACTAATTAAAATAAAATATGAAAAAATTATGTGGATAAGCAAATATATACTAATTAATTAGCTAATATAGTATACGGCTCGCGGCAAACATCTAGTTGTAATTCCAGTTTGAGTTTTGTATAATTTGCGCGACTTATACAAACGTGTGTGAATCAAATTGTATATTGTATAGCGAATTATACACACATTGTGCATGAATTGCATAGCGAATTATATAAACGCTATACAAAAACTGCGAATTGTATAGCGAATTATACAAATGTATACCAACGCTGCGCGAATTATACAATTGTTGTTATAATTATAATTACGAAATGTGGAGCATAATTAGACTTTATATGTTTGTCATTTATGAAATTTGCTCTTAAAATATTTTAACAAGGTCTTATTATTAATATAGTCCAACTTTAATTTAAAATGAATTGAATTTGAACAAGTCAAGATAAACTAAACAAATAAAGAATCATCAAATCAACCAAATATGATGGATTAAGTGAGTCATATAATTTACATCATATTCACAAATCACAATGACATAACTTGATCAAGAAAACATTTGACCATAACTTTATGCTTTTAACATTTTTGCCTGTGAGAATTATGGTTGAAGTATTATTGGTCGTATAAAACCCTTTTGTCTTTTGTTTAAAGTTGTAATGTAATTTTGATACGTAAAAAAGACAAGATGTGTGTTTTATTTCATGTGCTGTTTCATTAATGCCAAAAGAAGGCACAATAATTTATGTGACTACTCAAGTTGAAGTGTTTCCCCAGCCGCCAATTTCCAAAATAAAGTGAAAATGGTAATCAAATGCAGATACTATAATTATGGTTAATAATAACAAGATTTTCCAAACATTATTAATCTACTACCTATTTTCATCATCTTTCCTTTTTATTACTCTCTTTGCTATTATATCTTTAATTTATTTACATTGAATTAACATTTTTTTTAAATATATGTTTGGGACTCAATAATCAATAAGGATAAAATGATAAATTTTCTATACTAATTTTATCATTTTCTTAATAAGTGTGTCAAGTTAAATTTCACAAGTAAATCCAAATGATTCATTTCAAATTGAGCGATCTATTTTGATTTGACACGAAATTTAAGAATGTAAAAAGATTTTTAGATCTCGTGATCTAAAATTAAAGGTCTGTCAAATACACCAAAAATATCTTTTAATCTCATGATTTTAAAAATATCATGTGAAAAGTTGAAATTAAAAAGTTACTAAAAAGGAAAGGCTCATTTTTTTTAAAGGGCTAAAAATGAAAAGTATGTCAAACAAATGGAAACGAAGGAAGAATATTTATTTGACTTTAATTACCATATTATTTGTTATTGCTATTGTTCTCTTCTACCTTAAATTAAACGTGACTTCTTCACTATATATTATATTTTCTTTCAATACTTGATTTTGATATATTATACCCGTATATTGTGTGTAAATAACAAATTTATTGAAAATAACCTCTATATCTCATGACTATACAACAACATACTCAGTAAAATCCCACAAGTGAGGTCTAAGAAGGGTAAAATATACGCAAATCTTACCACTTCCTCATAGAGGTAGAAAAACACTATATCTCGTGACTATATAGAAATAAAATTACGTACATCCTTCCTAAACAAGATTTTCGAAACATATTTGTAGGGCATTTTTTGGTCCTAGTTGTTTATAGGGAGACTTGAGAATGCTTAAAAAAATGTGCTCACTCATGATCTTTGTATAGTGATTAAATCTCTCTCTAGCAATAATTTCTTTCTTTATGACAATAAACGACATTATTATTTTTTTTTTTAAAAAGACTATACCAAACAAATAATTTAACATAAAAATTGAAAATCAAAATAAGAAAAGATTATATTCATAACACACGTATCACACATTAATTCATTTGTTTATGCTAATACTAGATAATATTTTTCAAAACAAAATATATCCTTATATAGAGGCGAATTCAATTTTACAGTTGATGAATTCTAAATATTGAAAACGACAACTTATTAGATTCTGAATACATTCATCATACCTAACAAATGAATATCTTAAAATAAATATAAAATTTTTTATCAAAATTATTGAATTCTGTCAAAAAAATATATTATACCACCAATTTAAAAAGTTTTTTTCCCCCCTATTTTTAGTGTCTTTTTTGTTGGGGTGGGGGGTGGGGATTGCTTTGTCCAATGATTATTGTACAAGTAATAGTGTAAACTAAGCAAGTGGGGCGGTTGGTGGGCCTGTGGAACTTCTTTGCTGCCTTCCTTTCCCTACAAAACTAACCTCAATTTTCAACTCTTCCATCATGTATATGATGCCATACCAAATTACAAATCTAGATAGCTACTATCTTTACATTTTAAATATATTTTAAAAAAACTATACCCTACATTCACAAAAGGAAATCAAGATTTCATCACTCCATTTTTAAAGGGTTCAAGTTTATATTGAGTAAAAGTAATAAGTATTTACCACTTATATGTATGTATATATGGAGCCAACTAGAGTAACAAATTAACTTAGCAAGAGTTACTACACAAAGGTGAAGAGCTTTCTGTTAAACGTAATAATAATTTTATAACTTAACATGAGAGAGATAATAATGATAAGTAACTTGTTATAATATTTTTAATAGCACAAAATTTCTTTTTGTGTTATCAATTTATAAAGTTTGGTCCATTAATACCTTTAGTTTTGACAATCTACTCGTCTCGTATATGAAATGAATAAATCACTAGCGATATAAACAAATTTTGTGACAAAAAATGTCCAAATTTACTTCTGAAATTAGTCGAAGTTCTCTTGTAAACAACACTTTTGATTTCTTACTGCATGATAAGTGATATAACTCAGAGAAAGTTATTTTGTTTCGAGTATTTTGAAATTAATATTTACGCTTTCACCAATTTATCATACTATTTGCTCAAAAGTTTTGTTGTCTGTCAAATTTTAATGGATTAAGTTACCTGACGTTTATTCTAATAAAAATAGCTAGCAATAAATATCTCATGAACTAGGCGCAGGCAAACTGAACTGAATGTCACGATTATTGGAAAAAACATAACCCAAGTTATTGGAGCAAGACATGAATATTGTGATTGAGGGGTGGGGTGGAGAGGCAACTAAACTTGAAAAAGACTTAACAAGGTCCTAGAGAACTAAAATGGGACAAGAGGGGTGGGGTGAGGGGAGGTTATATTTTAAGTATGATTGACAATGACATGTCTCCCCACATAACCCATGTTCCTAAATAATATTCCAAATTATATACTCCTATCCACACACAAGTTAGATGATTACTTTCCAAGTCTTGTTCCATTTTGTCTCTTTCTTGTTCTTCTTTTTTTTTTTAAATTGTATGTTTCATGAAACTACTTAGGATATTTGTTGATCTTATGAGCCAGCTGTGATGTTTGGACCAGCAATAAAATACCATTACCCATGCTATTTTTATATCATATATCCTTTTCCAATTTTTTATTGGTAGATTTTGCACTTTTCCAGTTTTATATTTGTACTTTTTGATTTTTTTTTTTCTTGTATTTCAGCTTTTTTTTTTCCCCTCCTTTTGTAATTACTATACCCTCCTTTTGTAATTACTATATGTTATTAGCTGTTGCTTGCGTTGAAAGCTGGAAGAAGACATGTTATCATCATCTGAGACGAAAAGTACTATTTGTTTTCTCATATATATACACATACATATATATATATATGGACGGGGCTACATTATGGTTAGGGGGTGAATCCTTTCTCGAAAATTTTTACTATTTATACATGGTTAAAAGTATTATATATATAGTAAATGTCGATTCCCTTCAATTAATTTATGTGTTTACTTTTTAAATTTTGAACTCATTTAGTGAAAATTTTGACTCTATGTGTGTGTGTATATATATATCCCAAAAGTGAGGTTAAGGGATGGTGGAGTGTACACATCTTTATCTTGTGAAGATAAAAAAAACTATTTTTAATAAATTTTTGACTCAAGTAAAACATGTACCCAATGAACTTAAGCTCAAAATATCCACTATAAAATCTGGCATGTAGTAAAGAAACATGAAAACAAGGTCCCCAACGAGTATCATTAACACATAGAGGCTTGTTGTATCAGTGAATTTTTTTTTTTTATAATCACACAGACACACACTACGTGTTAGTTCAATTGTCATTTCCTAATTTTCTTTTATGATCCAGATGTAATATAATTATTTTTTGTAAGACAGAGAAGGACCACCATAAGTTGGGAGAAAATTATTGTTTTCTTTTCTTTTTTAACTTACAAAATGACTATAGATAGGAGTTAATAAAGTTCAATAGCTATAATTAAGATAATCGCTATTTGTAACTAACTTTTAATTGATAGCTATTCAGTTGTATCTAAATGTATTTATCGTATTTGGTAATTGTATTTTAGTATATACACATATGTTATTTTTAGGCAAATACTCTAAATATAAATGCAATACTTAATGCAGTATATTAATTAGTTGTGCAACGATATTTTTATATCTCAATCTTTTATAATTAATGAAACTATGAAATCTCACTATATTTATTTCATAATAAACAAAGGAATTGCACTACAAAATTTTTCTTCTTCGATGATTTTATTGTATCACAAACTATTATTTGTACAACATTGAATACAAAATTATTTTGTTGTTTGATTTTTTTTTTATTTGAATGCATTGGTATGACATTTTTGGTATAAATACATTATGGTGTTGAATACGCTATAGAAATAATCAAATACATTGATGCAAATATATAATAGTGAAGAAAAATATACTCAAATACATACATGATACAAATGTGTAATAAGTTGCAATATACACAATACATAGATACAAAATGAATGACATGGAACATATATATTTGATACATTGATACAAATGTGTAATTTATATGAGATACAAACAAATATATTTGATACAATAACAGTTAAATAAATACACTCAAATATATTAATACATTGTAGATACAAGTACATTTATACATGAATAGAATGCATATATGTGTGCATTTGATTCCTTGAAAATTTTCAAATTTGCACCAAAAATTTCTCAAATTCGAGATATGAACTCCTCCTAATATATTCAATCTTTCAAAATATCACATGTCACGATTCAAAGCTATCTCTTAATCATAACATGGTATTTAGAATTTCTAAGGACCCCAAGTTAACCACATAGATAACATAAGCATACTGAAATAAAGAAAGTATAATAATGAAGTGAAAAATAAAGTGTAGATAGTCTAAATAATGTCAGATATAGAAGAATAAGTCGAAAACGAACGAAACAAACAGAACATTCAACATAAGTCTGAAAGTCCTTACTCAATTCTAGCTAGCTTAAAGTATATGAAACTAAAGTCTGAAATGTAAACTGAAAATAAGGGGTAATTTGTCCTCGAGGAATAAGGACTCAATGAAGTTGAGCAACGCCAACAGTATCTAATACTAATTGCAAGCTGGATATGGAGCATTTGTACCTATATTATGAAATAATATAGGCAAAAAAAGTATGCGGTTAATACTATGAAATCAACTGAATATGCCATAATATTATAATTATGATAAATATAAAAATTGATAATGCAATGACCAAGTAAATAATAAAATAAAATTGATATCTGAAATAACTGATACAATATCAATGCACATGTATGAGAATCATCATATCATAAATTGAGTGAGAGATATCACTATCTCACGTAAATCATGTATGTTATAATATAGAGTCCAGAGTCTTCACACCGAAAAGAGATTGTCCTGTTTGCTAAGCTAAGGACCTTAATCATGAGTTTAGGTGAATTCACTAGCTATTTTTGTCCAATTGGGACATCTTACAGTGGCACGTACTTCTGGGACCCAAGGTAATCACCACTAGACTGACTTGGTGATAGGTAATACTCTCAATAGGAATAGTCGAGCTAAGTTTTATCATAAATCATAGCTTTTAAAATAAGGACAAGAGTCTAATAACACCCACATTTTCATGAAATTCTCAAATCATAAGAATAACTCCTTAATCATATCATGATCTCGTAACAAGCTAGTCAAAGATACTTTAATAGAAAATATCAAGTCTCGGTGAGACGACTTCAATCAGAAGAAATCTCAAATCATAATATCATATTGTGAGTTATTTTAATCAAAAGTAATCAAATCATGTAAAAGATGCTTCAATCGGAATCAAATCTAGATTTCATGAAAACATGATGGTACTGTGTTAAAAAACATCTTAAATTCATAATTTTCCTCAAATTATAGTTCATGCATGTCAACATACTTGATTTCATAATCATAAATACTTGCATGACATGGGTTCATTAAATTCATCTTTAAAATTATGAAATCTTTCTTAAATCATGTGTTATAAGATCAATTAATTAAAAAGAATTGAATGCAATTTAATAGAATCCATAAGAAATCATTTGAAATCCTAGGTTGAACTCTAATCAAAACTTGTAAAAGTTGAGTTTGATTTGGGAGTCTATGGATAGAAGAGGATCCATGGATGAAATTTTCACATACCTCAAATGATGTTTGTGTTTGAAATCTAGAAAAGGAGACTTAACTTGAAGAACCTTAAAACTTTGTCTTGATCTTGTCTTGGGAGAAGAATCTAGAGAGAGACTTTTCTAATTAGGTTAAGATTTGAGTGAACAAGGAATTACACTGATAGAAAACCCCTAAATTCCACTTAAAATAATCTAAAACAACATAGTATAGAAGTTAAAAGAATTGACAAAGATTGAATTACCTCTGAGAATTAATTGTCGATAGGAACTATATATAATTTGTAGTTTTATTTACGGACCGTGGATGTCTGTGTGTAGAAATCAGGTCAAATTTTCATTTTTACCAAACTCTCTTAATCTCATCCTATAGGTCATTTTTACCAAATCCTTACTTTTCATGATAGGAACTACCCTTCGTCCTATAGATCATTTTTACCAAACTCTCTGAATCTCATCTATGGGTGATCATCCATCGTCCTAGAAAATAGTACGACTCGTAGAATATATCCATGGATCTTGATTTAAATTTCACAATTTTTTCACTTTCAGGTCTCATCTACAACCCCTATCTACGGTATATAAATCAATTTATGGTCTTTAAATGTGTCTCATAGATCCTAGACTAGACCTATTTCTGCATTTTTCTTTCTTCATTCCGACTTTTCAACTTCTGTGGTACATCACCCATTAATTTTAATAACAATTTCATAAATTTGTGATTTGAATTTAAACTTCAAAATTTTCTCTTATGACTAACAATGAGTTTCGTAAATTATTTCGAACTGGTGATGACGATGCTATATGGAGAAAGAGAGAGAAAGCGCAACTTCATTATATTTGAATCTGAGAAGAATTCGCAAAAATCATCGATGAAAGAAAAAAATGAGAAAAATAATCATCCATGTAAGAGAGAAGAATGTATTAATTTTATTAATTATAATTATATATAATAAATATATATCATATATTGCCCTATTATGACCAACAACTTCATTTGTACTACTACTCAAATGTTGTTATCCAAAATTGACAAAATATTACTTAGAGCCCGGTCCAATAAAAGTTTAAAGCCCAATACTGACAAAATATCACTTGGAGCCCAGTCCACTAAAAGTTGAAAGCCCAATATTAACAAAATATCACTCAAAGCCCAGTCCAACAAAAGTTGAAAGCTCAATATTGACAAAATAGCATCAGGTTCTTTGGATCATGTTTGAATGAATATGATTGATTGGGGGAATCCTACAAACATTTTTTGTATTAACGTATGATATACAAAAGGTGTATAATTTTGACACAAAAGATTGTATACTTTTGTATATTTGGCTATCTCAAATATAATTATTTTTAGTCCATCAGCTACTCTATAAACTGTTCAACCAATTTATGCTAAGTATATAAAATATAAGATATGAACAATCAAATTAACATACACGGTATATGATTATAAATTTTGTTAATGTACATCAAATAAGATAAGATTCTTGTCATAATAACATTTCTACAAGTTTTGATTTGGTTTGATTTGCTTCTATTTTGTTGTTCAATACTTGTTTATCGGCAAATCACACTGAAAAATTAATTTTAAAATAACATACTTTATTTCCAAAATTGATTCAATTCCAAACCTTGAATTGAAGGCCTTTAAATTTCATTTCATTCAAATAAAAATGCTTTCGAAACATTTCATAATGACACTTACATAAAAAATAAAAATAAAAATTGTTTTTTCTGAAAAATATGGTCCAACATAAACTTTAGACATTTATATATTATAAATTATTTTTATAAATTAAATTCTTTTTGCTTATAGAAAGATTAACTTTCTTTTTAAAATGGACTATGAAACAAAAAAGTAATATTAAATTCCAATTTTTATTAAGTAGACATGTGTTCTATTCGAAATTCCTTATTTTAGGTTTATCTTCTTATCACTCAAAACATATTACTAGGTGAAAATTATTTCTACTCTTTTATCATCAAATTATCCCCATAAAAATATATCGGTGTATATGTATTTTATTATTAAAATAAAATATTAAGTACATATGTTAGTGTGTATAAATTATAATAGAAATGATCATTAGTTCTTGTAATTTTTATGGTCATTAGTTCTTGTAACTTATATGACCATTAGTGTCTTATAACTTATGTAATCACAAAGTCATATTCTACCTCATTATGTCTTGTAACTCATGTGACCTCTGAGGCATAATTTCTCTATTCATTTACCTATATTATTATCTACATTATTCCGACAAGGATGAATTCTCACCTATAAATAGTGATATTTCTTACTTTGTGAAGGATATAAATAGGAGGAAAAAAATGTGAAGTGTGGATAAAATATTGTAGTGCATAGTGAAGTGTGCAATAGTGAAAGAGAGAGTGAGACAAAGAAAATATTCTAAATCTTTAATTATATTCACTAAACAAAAAAAAGAGTAATTATATGTAGAAGGAAAATGCTCTTTTTGTGAAGCTTTGGACTTCAACTGTTTCGAAATTGTTTGAATTATACAACATTGTTGGGTTGTTATATCCTAGAGAGGACAAGTCAAGAGATGTACTGCTGGATCAATATAGATTATGCCGCAGTGGGTTTGAATCTCCTTAAAGAGAGCGAGATATTCGCGTCTCAACCTGAATGAATTTTGATTCAATTTTATCATTTTATTTTTTCAATTGTAATTTATTATATTCATGGTGTATTACACCAACAAAATATAATACTAATGAATAGATCATATTCTTTTTTATTTCCTTTTGAAACAATATTCTCCCTTCTGTTTGTTAAAAAATTAGAATATTTTAAAAGCTTTATTATTAAATATATTAACGAACACTATAATTAGATGCTATCAAGGATAAACACACTATCTCAAATAATTTTTATAATTTTTTAATCACTATACTAAATCTTCAATTTGTATCGAGAGATGTCAATATTTATATAAATATTTACTAGATTAAATTTTGATTTATATATTATAATATAATTTTTCGACCTAATGTTAGGAATACTGGTTTTCATGTACCTTTTACTTAATTCAATATAAATTATCTTTTTTTAAAAAACTAATGAGTTATTTTTTTATTTGACAAGATTTAAACTACTATATGAATTTAAGAACTATTGATATGAGAAAAAAGGTGCTTTCTCTGTCCTGATTTATAAAATTTATTTTTTTAGTTAATTTTAAAAAAGAGATACATTTTTATATTTAATAATGTTTTTACTTTATAATATTCATCGATCTTAAATGAAATGATTTATAGCAATACAAACATCATTTATTTTAGATCATAAATTTAAAAAAAAATTATTTCCTTCCAAATTTTTTATGTCAAATCAAATTGTTAACACATGTAAAAAAATACTAATTTTTATAATACCCAAATTTATTAAAATATTAATTTAATGTATTTTTAAAAATTAATTTAATTAACAATTGGGAGTCATTTGGTAAGATGTATTAATTAAAATAGTCCTTGGATTAGAATTTAGTCTACCTAATACAATGTTTGGTTGCACAATGCAAATCAGGCATATCGAATTCATAGATAACTTAGTACATCTAATACCAAGAATATCTGAGGATAACTAATATCGGGTTTAGTAATCCTTGGATAAAAATATAAAATGACTTAACTACCCTTCAAAATAAAGGCTTATAATTTTTTTAATAAATTAGTTTAGAGTATGTGTGTTGCACGTGTACATTGTGTCAATTCTCAATTCATATAAAAGATGAGACGAATAATTTATTTATAAAAAAATTATTTAGTGATACATTATATGTAATTTTTTAATAAATAATGAAAATAAATATAGGAGTACCTAAGAGCAAATTTAAATTGAATTAAAAATATGAAGTAGGATTAATTACAACTAAAAAAAAAATCATGCCACTCCTATAGTAGTAGTGGTTTTATTTTGCCAAAAAATTATGACAATTTATATTCACATTATATTTTTATCATATATTTTACTCTAATTATATATCCTAGAATTCTTTAATCTTTAAAATATTTTTTTCTTATCATATAATTTATGACTCAACTTTTAAACTATATTTTTCTCTTTTCATATATTTTAAGATTTCTTAATTTTAAAATATAATTTTCTCTCATTATATATTTTAGAATCCCTTAATTTAAATATTATAAAGATAATCAAATAATAATTTGAGAAAAAAATAATATATAACAATTTTATCTATTATAATATTTTTTAATGAAGAAGAAAACGGTATCAAGTTCAATGAATATTTCTAAGAACCTTCATCTTTTAATATATAGTATCGATAGATAAATATTATGATTTTTTTAGAAGAAAAATTAATAAATATAGTGATAAAATAATTTTTATTTTAGCTAGTTAATAAAATATAAAAATAATATTATCCAATAATTATGTACATAAAATATAAAATTTCATAATAATGGAAGATGGAAGAGTATAATTGAAAAAAAAATAAAATTGATAATAGATTACTAATACCGGTCGTATCAATCTTTGTACAAAACGGATCCTTTTTCTTCTTCACCGTCGCCCCCTTGAAAAGCGGGTCGAAACAAATCCTAATAGTCATCTTCTTACTACCACATCAATCATTATTGACTTCTACTTGTCATATACCTTTTTCTTCCCAAAAATCAATATCGGGAAAAAAATTGAAAAAATATTTCACCTTCCTCTTTCTTTTTTTCCTTCAACTCAGTTCAAATCTCAGCTACTTACAGTGCTCATCTTTATTTTATTTATTTATTTATATCCTGGAAAGAGAATATTGTGTTGTCTAATTTTGTCAACCCTTGAATTTTTGGTGGATCTTCTTGTTGGGTTTCACTGATTCTGATCTATATTTCAGAAAAAAAAAATAGAAGAAGAAATTGGTTGTTTAGTTTGATTTCAAATCTCGATTTTTCTTTATTTTTGGTGGATTTTCTGGGATTCAATTTGAATTTGAATTTCCATTAATTTTGGGTTTTTTTTTGGATTTTCTTTGTGGGGTTTGATTCCGTGACTAAATTTTGTTTTGGGGTTTTTTTCTTGGATTTTTTTGGTGGGGATTGATTGGAACTTTGTTATATAAATTCAAATGAATGAAGAATAGGTTGTCGCGTTCATCGTCATCACCAGCATCGTTGTTGTTGTCAATGGCTGTGCCAAGGAGTTTGGTGGTGGACACGGGGCGGTTGCTGACAAGGGATGAGGAAATGAACTTAGGTTTGTCGCCGGGGGTTGAGGATTCACCCACCGGTAAAAGGTACAAGGAAGGGAAGTTTCCGTTGTCAAGATGGGAGTTTGCAGCAGCTTTTGGTGTATTTATGGTGTTTTCAATAGGGTTATTTTCAATATACCTGACAATGCCAGCTGCTGAGTATGGGAAACTCAAGTTGCCTCGTTCCCTGTCCGACCTCCGGATGCTCAAGTAGGCAATTGTTTTGCTTTTCTGTTTCTTTTCCTGCTTTTGATTGGTATATGTTGTCTGTAACATGGAACTGCAGCATCAATTTGCTTTTGTTAACTTTAGCTGTATCATGTTTCTAGTGCATTTTGTGTGTGCTGTCAAATGTTGAGAGATCTTAGCAGCTTGTGGAGTTAAGTTGCTAATTCCGTGTTTAAGCTCCTGTAGCTTGCCATATATCGAGTGGTATTTGGGGATTAATGCTATTAAGTATTTGAGGTGCTTTTGTTGTTTGATTTGTAATGCTGCAGGTGTGTTTATCTGCTGACCCTATCATGTATGTAGTCAATCATATACCTTTTGTGTGAAAACTATTTGGTTGAAGTATAGAACAAAGCTTTGATTACTTTTAATTTACGGTTCCAACTATCATATCAATGTTTGCTTTTTTGAGAACACTAAGCTTGTGCAGTGAAATGGTTGGATGAGCCCAACTGTCTACACACTAAGCTTGTGTAGACGGTTTGCACTCCAAATTTCTGCATTTGGGGCATTTTCTGATACAATTAGTTTTGAGCTGCATGTAGGAACAATTATTTGTATATTTCCTGTGACCTTTTTTAAGCAGAACTTCTCCTAAAAGCTTCCTTTTGTTGGGAGACGGAGGGGTGTGAATTTCTCATTGATATTGTTGCCAGCTTAGTTTCAGAAGGTGGAGCTTTAAATTTGATTTTGGAATAAAGGAAATTATACAATGTAGTGAAAAGTCTGACAAAAGTCTTATATTTCTTTGTTCTTTCATAAAAAAAAGTTTGTGTTCTTTGAATGTGAAAACTGATGCAATCAACTAATAATTTAGTTTCACTTTTTTAATTCATCCTTTATGAAGTGGTGAGTTTTTAAGTCTCTTAAAACATGATTAAAGCTTGAAAATCACGAATGACGTGGAATGTGTTAGTATGAGGCATGAGTGGGTTGATCATTTCTTGACCGATTGGTCAATGGTGACAATTGCAATTTGAGGAGGAGAAAGTGAGACGAGGGGAAGAAATTTCTATTTTCTGTTGATGACATTGATGATACCACCTTGTTAATTAGTAATGCTTTCTGCTGTCGTAGGGTCTGCGTACATTCTACCCTTCCCTGATCCTACTGCGGGTGTTGTTGTTGCTCTCTGCTGTTGTTGGTTTACATAAATAAATTAAAAGAGCTGCATCTTTTTCCTTTCAAAAAATTGGGCTTTTCAGAAAATGGGTTGGTGGAAGATAATATCAGGTCACTTTCGTATACTCAAAATTTCAATGGAAACAAAAGAGGAAGTCCATTTTACAAGAAAAAAGTGGTTTCTAGATGCATCTGAAACATAATAGTACGAAGCTCAAAAGAAAAGGTTCACTTTCAATTGTTTAGATTAAAAACTATTAGCAGTCTTCATACCATTGTTTAGCATCACGAATGCCTGGTTGTAATGTCGCTTCTTAATTAAATCCTTTTCATGTATAGGTTCTGTTACAGAGTGTTATTGTAGATATCATTTGCCATGATATTTTAATATGATATTGAACCACTTGTTTCTATTTATAATTTAGTATGGTTGAGTTATAACTTAGTATCTTGGTTTTTCCTTCAGGGATAATATTGGAACGTATGCTAAAGTTTACCCTGCGAAATTCATCCTGGGTTACTGCTCAACATACATATTCATGCAGACATTTATGATTCCTGGGACGATATTCATGTCCTTGCTCGCTGGAGCACTTTTTGGTGTTTTCAAAGGACTTATCTTGGTTGTCTTTAATGCTACAGCTGGTGCATCATCCTGTTTTTTTCTGTCTAAATTAATTGGCAGGCCTATAGTTAACTGGTTGTGGCCTGAAAAATTGAGATTCTTCCAGGCAGAGGTCTGTGATCTTCTAAAACTGTTTACTGATAGTCTGATAATATGCTGCTGATCTTCTAATTTCATGCTTCATTCATTCTTCTGGCACATACTAATGTGTAACTTGTGGTTTCAGATAGCCAAGCGTCGGGATAAATTGCTTAACTATATGTTGTTTTTGAGAATAACTCCAACATTGCCAAATCTTTTCATCAATTTGGCATCTCCAATCGTGGATATACCATTCCATATTTTCTTCTCGGCTACATTAGTTGGTCTCATTCCAGCTGCATATATTACAGTCAAGGTAAATCTTTCTTCAGCTGGCGATGGTTTTTCCTGTCATGCTTGTCCGTATTTGCTGTTCTTACAACTGTATTACTCAATTTTGCTCTGAAATGATTGGTATAATGCATCTAGAGGACATGCTTTCTTAGAAAAGTAACAATCTCCCTTTGTGTGGTAACTCTCTTACAACGACATACCCAGTGAAATCTCATAGGTTGGGTCTGGGGAGGGTAGAGTGTGTGCAAATCTTACCACTACCTTAGTGAGGTAGAGAGGTTTGTTCCCACATCCATCCAAATATTCTTATAAAAATACAAGAACCTGAAACTTTATTCTCTTTATAGATGGTAAATCAGTTCCAGGCTGTCATGCTTGGCACTAAAATAGATGTTGCAATTAATGGTATAAGTACACCGACTCAATCTAACACTAGAAGCATTAAGATCTGGCCTATACAGGTGATGTGGGGTCCCATGTGACAAAATGCGATAGTGATGGTGAAGGTTCTCTGTGTGTTACTTTCAGAAAAAAAGACTCAAGTACATATTCTGAAATTGAGTTAAAATCATGTGAGCAGTTGACCCCACAGCATATCATCTAAAACTGTCCAGGTGAATAATTTGGCAATGCACCTCTCGTCTTGTCTTTGAAGCTTGAGGGCTCTTTTTTTTGGTTCTCACACCCCATGTTGATGTGTGCTTCTTGACCAGCTATAGCCTTGGGCCACACCCAAGGCCAGGATGATACATCTTTTGTTGAGGTTCTCAGTGCCATGTCACTTGTCAGACCTGACTGATTACTCCTTTATATTTTTGTAATCTCATACGTGATGTTTTATTTTAACTTGTTAGGCCGGCCTAGCACTTGGTGAGCTGAAGTCAGTCAAAGATCTGTACGACCTCAAGACCTTGTCCGTGCTCTTCCTTATTGGTTTTATCTCGATATTACCTACCATCTTGAAGAGGAAGAAAATATATGAATAAAGCTCCTCCCAGAAGGCCAATTGGATCCTCGTGGAACGTAACTTATAGAAGATATAGTTTAATTTTATTTTCAGAGCAAAATGGATAGACAGGTCTATAATCCACATTTGACTGCTCAATCCGTTGGGAGAACAGTGGAAAATGTTGTGTCCTTTACCAATTCCTTATGTTTTACCCCCTGTTAGTCTGTTATCTGACCCAAAGTTACCAGCAGTTTAAGGTAATCACAAATGTAGCAGACAGATATTGATATAGATTCTGATTCAAAATTGATCTTCTTGTCGTCCCACTGTTCAGGGAAAAAGTTGATCTTATGGTCATCCCAATTGCCATTCTATGGAATTACAACATTGTGATAATTTTGTGGAGTTTATTTTGGTCAGCTTTGGTTATATTTTGTTAGAATGTGAACCACTAGGAAAACATGTGAAAGGGTCCTATTCAATTGCTTGGTTTTAATGACTGATTTTCACTTCTGTTTTGAGTTAACTTGGGTGAAAAGATGAATTATGGAAGGTTATCAGAGTTAGCAGCCACCATGTGTTTGTCAATCAATGTATATGTTATGCACTTATCCATGGTGTTCATTTTATAAATTTCTTAAACTATTCAAAATTGAAACTTCATACGGCAAAGAAATGGGTGCCTTACCTAATTCCTCTTATGTTTTTAGCTCTCCATTGTATATAAAGTTGGGAACAATGCAATTCAAGTATAATTTACAGTAGTACATTTATCTTTGTTGTTATAGCTAAGCTCCAACTTTGTTTGGAGGCTGCATTTACTTTCAGAAAATTGAGTCCCTCAAGTCTGCGATGACGCGTTAAGTTTAGCAATCTCTCAATCCTCAATTCACACAAATGGTACGAGATGAAGAGACCTGTTTGGTACTTGAGAAGAAGATAAAGAGGTCATAATAATCACTTGCAATTTAAGAAGATGATGAATGAGAGACATCTTTGGCCTAGTAAGTGCAAAGAATAATTGCCATTCAATCAAAAATGAAGTTTCTTAAATCTTCAAAACTCAAGTACATTTGCTCAACCAATTAATACATGCAAGGAAACATAATGGATGGAAATTACAAGAAAAGATGACGTTAAACGTGCCTTCCAGAAACTCATTTCTGTCGTTGCTTCTGCAGTCTATACAAAACTACAATAATCCTGAAAGGCACTACAAGAAGATGTTGAGAAAACAGTAATTTGGATGTAATCTTGAGCCTAAAAGTCACTTTGCTGCTTCTAGGTCCGCAAGGGTGACTGCTGGTGAATCTTGATAACCAGTAATGCCCAATATTCTTATCCGGGTAATTGGCTGCATGATTAACAGAAACCAAATTAATTTGGCATAAGCAAGGACAAGATATGATATTCTGCACATATATCCTTTTAAGAGGCATGTCTAATTTAGAAAGTTTTCACGTTTGCATGGTGATTATTCGCAGACATGGTAAAATATGATACGCGTGTCTTGCTTTACTGGCAAACAGAGAGGTTAAAAAGGTTCAATCAAACTTATAGTTATGCAGATATTACTAAAACAGTTCTTTAATACCTGTCTGTGACCAATGTTCCTTCTGTAGTTCTTTTTCTTCTTATACTTGAAGACGACAACCTTCTTATCTTTCAACTGCATGGAAATACAATAATGAGCTAACAGAGATGTCAAGAAAACAAGGTATGCACAGCAGGAACTAAAGCAGGGGAAGAATGATGTCTGACCTGCTCTTCAACAACAGCGTGGACTGTTGCATTTGGCACCACTGGTTTTCCAACCCAAGTACTTGTTTTTGATCCCACTAGTAACACCTTGTTTAGGATAATCTGCAGAAGTAACAAGTATAAATGCTGTAAAAAAGATCCCGAATCGTGGAAATTTTGAAATAGAGTGCCAATCTGGCAAGATAACCTTGTACATCTTACTCCTCAAATAACCCTTATATCTGCTTTTGAAATCAGTAACATTGTCAAATAACCCTTATATCAAGCGTTGGTTTTCGCGGAAAATAATTGATAAAAAGACGTATTAAAGACATTGGAATGATGAGAAACAAATGTCAATATTGGTTGAAACTGATGCCTTTTGACATCATTGAGAAATTGCTGCAAGAAAACTCTGTTTAATTGGACACCACAATGTTGATATGAGATAGGGAGATAAAATAAAAACAATTGATATAATTAAAGTCAAGGTCATAGAGAAGGTAACTAGATTTTGGGAAATCAGTTGTAAATCAAGATAAGAACAGAGAATAGGCTCACTTTGTCGTTGACATTTGCACCTTTAAGCCTCTGGGTGTAGATATACCGCCCAGGAAAGACAATATACTGCCGAGATCCAACCTATCAATAGTGAAAGAGGAAAAATGAACAAACAGCTTAATGTATGAATGAAAAGCCCAATAAAGTTATTGTAGGGTAGTATCACGTTCATCTGGAAAAAAAGAAAAAAAAAAGGAGCACAAAGTTTGGCAGCTAGAGGACTTGGAAATTTTGATCAGCACAAGCAATGATCAGATTGAAATATCAGCTATAGATCTTCTCGCAAGAGCGAGTACTTTCCACGTGGAGAAGAAAATATTCATCAAACTAGTAACATACTAACACTAATGTTTTCTCCAGTTAACTACAATAGTTAACATTCAATAAAAGATGGAAAGTGTAGAATATGATAACCTTGAAATCAAATTTCAACAATTACTAGACTTCTTCCTAAACATTAGCATGGACTTGCAGATATGCATGCCCTCTGACAACTGTATAACACCTAAAGTTAGAACTAGATGATAGTTATTAGTTATATAACTTATAGTCTGCAATATGAATCCCTTTACACTTAACTAGAGGAAATGCCAGCCCGAAATAGATGGCCCACTTTGAAAACAAAACAGTAAAATCAAACTGAACATAGACTGAGATTTTTGAAATTGGATAGTGTCCAGAACATGGGTTAAGGATATACCAAGTACTAAACCTTCATCACGTCTTCAGTGTAATTATAGTTTTCTGTTAACATCAGCCAACTTCACTGGAGAATACTAGGGATGCAAGAAGTTCAGTTCAGCTTATTTAGCACAGACTATTTTAATACTTCCAATAGCCAGCACCAATGCCAAGTCCACAAAACACAAACACCTAGACATACGTATTGTTCCTTCACAACACCCTAACAGAGAATGCAACACCTAAGAATTGCCAGAAATGGCATTGACTGATTGACATATCACTAACAGAATGAAACAATTCCATTGTAACAATCCATGTTTTCACCACATAAACCATAGGCATCATCAATGTCTCAATAGAACTTCAGCAAACACGAAATTTGAACAAAGTGAGGGTGGTGTGGAGGAACATTCTTCACGAAAACAATTTTTAGGAACTTCTGATTCCCTTTGACATAAAAGGAAGTTTTAGTCGTAGTGACAAAGGTAATTTGAAAAATTGATTCAATAGCACATTTCAGTATTTTTTTAATTCAAAATTTCTGGCTCCCACACCAGGGGTATGACAGAGTGCTTTTGTGATATTAAAGGTTGAGAACATGTCAATCTTGAACCAACATTGTGATCTTTAAATTAGAAACTAAGGTTGTAAGGGAAGAAATCAATTTCCCTTCTGCTGAGAATATTTTCCTTTGAGAAAACAATTCAAGGTGTTTAAGACAACAGAACATTTTCCATCAATTTTTCATTTGGGAATAAAATCTCCTTATAAATTTTCACTTAAAAGCCAAATTGCACCCCACATTGAATTCAAAATTCGAAACAAACGGATAGGCATATACAAATTTGCAGATGAATGAAAGTGAGTCGTCACCATAACAACAGCAAAGATTTCTTCCCGTTTTGGTTCCAAGCTCGTGGCTTCCACAACTGGGGCTGCGACAGGCTCTTCTGGGTCAGCTTCAACTTCAGCTACTGGAGCTTCAGATTCTGAGAATTTGGGTACAAAAGAGGATAAAGAATTGGGTTTGGAGCAACGGAGATTGAGAGAAGAAAGTGAGTGAGATAGAAAAGTAACACTGAAATTTGCTTTAGGCAGAGAAAGGGTGTTAAGGAAAGTTTGGTTCTTGGAAAGTGCTGTTGAGGGGGAAGATGTAGAACACAGGGAAAGGGTAGCCATTGTTGGACACTAGAGGTCTCTCGGGTATTCTGTGTCCCTCTGTCAAATTTTATCTTTGAAAGCCTATCCTATCTGCAGTGGTAGCCAAATGACTACTTTACCCCTGAACTCTTCCTTCTTTTAAAAAAAAGAAAAAGAAAAAAAAAGGGTATAAATTTACATATTTCATCATAATAATATTCGAAATTACGAAATTCTAATTATATTATATGGTCGTTTACACTTGAAAGTTGCCATCATTTTTGAATTGTGACCTAGCGGTTAGTCAAGTTAAGCATCCCATCTACTTTTTGCAATTACATATACATCATTTAATTTTCATATTATTTTAAATATATTTTATTTAAATTGAGCGTATATCGAAAATAATTTTTTATTTTGTGAGACACGAGTAAGGTTCTGTAGACACCATTATTCCTAACTTTACTTATGAGATTACATTGATATGTTATTGTTTTTGTTGTTGTTATGTACCTCACATTCAACTACATTTACTTGAAATTGATGCTAACTTAGCTAATAATTTGAAAAAATCAAATTTGACTATCATGCTCCACTTAATTTGGGAAATGAATACTTATAATGATAAGGTTATTATAATTTTTTTTTAAGTAATTCTCTCTTAATTTTAGTATACTAGATAAGTAAAAAAGAATGAACGAAGTAGAAGCTAAAAGCAAGATTATGCAATTATGATAAAAAAAACATTTTTTTCTTTCTTAAAAGCAAATTAAATAGTTAAAACTGGTTTTTTTTAACAAGATTAGTGGTCGCGGGAAGTTGGTCAACGATAGCCTAAGAGCAAGTTAAAACAATGAGAAGAATGCGAGAAATTTTGTATAGGTAGAGCGAGATATTCAAATCAGACTTCAAATTAGTGTGTTGCATGTTAACGAGGCAAATCTCATTGTTAGTAAAAACAAAAGTAAAAGTGGTGCCACTTGTTATGATGAAAATCAAGCCTAGTTGGAAGGAAAAAAACAGGAAGATCACACAGGGTAAATAAGATTGACATTTATTTTAGTGTTTAACGTATGACAGAATGATCTTAAGAAGTATTCAGTTTCTAAGAACATCAAATTAATATAGACATAAAGAAGGTTTGTACAACACTTCTCAGGTACAGACAACTATAACTTTTAAGAATTTATGAACTAGAGGAAACACCCTCAAACTATATAAAATAAAGTAGTAAAGTTAGGAGTAAGGTCTGCTTACGTCCCATCCTGTCCAGATTCCACTTGTGGAAAGATACTGAGTATGTTGTTGTTGAAAGTAGCAACAACTGTAATTTTGCAACTATAGCTCTAAATCTATCTACCATGACAAAATAATAGAGCACCAATCTATGTTGGTAATAGTCCAACATTGTCTTGGCAAATACAGCTCTACCTGACCCTTCTTATCCGGTTGAAAGCCTCCACGACCTCCTCCAGTTAGCGGTTGGTCCAACGTGTTCTATCAGCTTGGTCTGATGAAGAATCATGCTAGAATTAGAGAGTCGGATACTAAACGAACTAAAGTTTATGTTAGTGCAACATTATCTAGTAATGAGCTGAATTATAAGTTCAGTTTGTAATCTTGAATAAGATATATCTTTTTTTTAAATTTTTTTTTATCGATGAGTTGAGTTGAAATTCTATAGAAAAGTTGTTAGATGAAAAAATGAATATAGAAGTACAAACCTTCTATTGATTTTTCTCACTTTCATTTGCTCCAAGAGCATCTGCTAAGTTAAAATTCAAATTGCCTCTCATAGTTCTAGCTGCAAATCCTGTATTTCCCTTCTTCATCATTGTTGCAAATTCACCATAGTCTATACGTCCGTCCTGTCAAAAGAAAAATATATTAGTTCAACTTTACTCAGATATGTGATGCCCATGATGGAGGGCTGGCCGATGAGGACCGACAAACTTTTAGGCTGACAAGTTTTTGACGAGGGGTGCATATGAGTAAATGACACTTTAGCTACTCACACATCAAAACGAGAGGAAAGTGAAGGGCTTTATAAGTCATAACACAAGCTCACATGATAGACTTCACAAGCTCACATGATAGACTTAATGATGGTGTGGAGCAAAAGAGAACCCCGTGAGATATTTTGGGCCAAAGCGGACAATATGTGTCATGGGCTTGAGTTGTGACAAGAAATCAGAACAAAAAGTATACAAAATAAAAGAACTAATAATTCCAGAACCAAGGCCACCACAATATACATTTTTAGAAGTAAGAAAACTGCTAAATGTATTTGCGTAATATCTTATGTCATGAGGTATGTGACCTTTGTTAGGTTTGTAAGATACCACAACTTCTGGAGTTCTGAATAACAGGTAAGTGATTTTTGATATTTATGAGAAAACTTATAGAAAGGGCATGGATGAACTAAAATATTGGACAAGTCTTTTTTTTACTTTTCAGAAGAGTGACTATAGCCAAGGGGACTTACATTGTCTATGTCAATCTCTTTAATTATGTCATCCAATTTAACATCACCAAGGCCAAATTCTACGCAAGCCTGTTGAAGCTCATCAGTTGTGATATAACCACTACCATCCTTGTCAAAGTAGGAGAATGCAGCAAGCAGATTCTCCTCCCTCTCCATCTTATTCAAATGCAATGTTGCAGCAATGAATTCACCATAGTCAATCGTGCCACTGTTGTCAAAGTCCGCCTGCAAAAAACATACATCACTGTGTCATTTTTGCTACTTAGTTTAGGACTAAAATCGTTGGACTAATGTTCCCCACTCGCGCTCTAGAATTACTGTATCCTGTAAGCAGGTAGCATCATGACACAGTAACTAATGGCTAATGTTTTTTTTTTGCAGCCAAATGCTCATGCTTTTATCTGATCATGCACAATCTATGTGCCAAATGGTCTTGCAAAATATAACTCAAAAGGCATTTTGACAAATCTATAGAGATTCTAAAACAGACGAAATTAGAAAGTACCGCTTTCATCAGAGCCTTGATATCGGACTCCCCTAGGTCAGATCCTACTCTTTTCAAGCCATCTTTCAGTTCCTCATACGTGATTGTTCCACTGTTATCTGTGTCGATCATTTTGAACAACTGCTTTAGGCCTCCTATTTCTTCCTCCGAAAGCCTTTCTGCTATGACCTGTTTGTATTAAGTGTTGCAATAATCAGAGAACAATATAGTACTCAATCCAAGAGTACACAATAAGGGTCTGCAAAACAGAAAGTAGCTATTGAAAACTATCACAATCTACGTGCTAGTATTCAGATTCTGGAGTGAGATTTTTGTTTTGAGACGTCGCCAGAAGCAACATTTTTTTGGATGAACTTCTATTTGAGATACAAGTAGTTAGATTTCATATCTCAGCTGAAGGTCCAATAAGTACTTGAGAATTGAGAGCTTTGGACAAACTGTCGCTATTACCGTCTACTAACAAGAAGGTCTTTTTGAACTTTCAAAATCCTAAAAGTCCTTTAAACACCTCAAACGATTTCTCTGACCATCCTAGGAGGTATCCAAAAATGTTGATTTATCTACATTACCTTCTTCCTCTATCTCACCATTTTCTTAAATAACCGACTTTCACACTGAATCACTTGAATTTCATTTTTGGAGACCCCATAAAAGATTAAGGTCTTAGATATGTTTCTTATACAAAATATGTGATGAACAAGTAGTAATGACTAATCAATCCCATGTCAAGTAATTTCTGGTTGAATTGTACACAGAAGTTTTAGAAGACCTGTTAAAGAAATACCAAAGAAGTAAAAATGTGTCATTGGATAAACATAATAACTTAACAACTTTTCAAACGCTATCACAAGCACATAATTCAAATTAATTCCACGGAACTATGTTTTTGTTTTATGTTACTTAAAATCTACGAAGACATATATGCTTCATTCCATATGATAGAAAAAGAGCTCATAATTAAGCTGCGATGATGCTCTAAGAAAATATAGTGAAGAATTTTATGTTAGTCAAGCTATGATATATCAAATGAAATTCAAGAAATAACTAACTGGAAAAAGAGAAAAGATGCAAAAGAAGTACATACTCGTAAAGCCATCTTTTTAAGTTTGTTCATATCATAGAACTGCTTTAGGCGATTCAGCACTGCAGATCCCAAAGGTTTGTCTGGAGCAGCGGTATCGTCCACAAGCCAAGGATGACCTTGGAAAATAAAAAAAAAGACAAACAACAAGTATTGATAATGAAACTTTAAACTTCTTAATTATCAGCTGGCATTTACCAGTAACTTAAATAAGTGGTACTCACATAGGACTTTATGAGCAGTAATTCGCGCTTTAGGATCCCTTTCGAGCATCTTTTTAACCAAGTCTTTTGCACTATCAGAAATATGAGGCCAAGGTTCAGATTCAAAGTCCATCTTCCCTTTCAAAATTTGTCTGAATATACCATTGTCTGTTTCTGCATGTCCGGAAAGTGAAAAAAAGAAACAGCGAAATAACAGATAGTGAATCTTTTGGTTCTTATTTTTTCCTAGTAAGAAAAGAAGATTAATGAAACTTCAACATTGTAAATTTACCAGCCCAAAAAGGAGGAACCCCAGATAATAAGATGTATAAGATGACTCCAGCACTCCATACATCTATTTCGGGTCCATAGAATTTATGCAACACTTCAGGAGCAACATAATAAGGACTTCCTACAACATCAGAGATATATTGCCCTGCCAGAAAGAGTATATTTAAGTTCTCCAAGTTCGAGATAGGACTGTTCAGACTGTAATTGAATAGAAGAATGATTTCATCTTTTTTGAACTTTATTCTCCTGTATAACTCATGAAAGGAGACCTTTGTCAGAAAACATACAGCAGGCTTATTAGTTTGTGGATATGCTTTTGAACTACATAAACTTTTAACTTGTTAAAAGACAAAATGATTGATCTTAGATATACTAAAATGAAAACAAGAATGTTTCATGATGGAAATCAATAAGGGGGGAGTAGTTTTCGGGTAATTTGATGTAGTAATGTGATACAGAAACAGGATCTTGAATTTGAGTTCTGTTACATATTTACATCATATTGAAAGATGATAGAGAAGTGGAAATCCAATGAAAGATCAACAAGTTGTCACAAATTTCTTCCGATCATCGGAATCCGATGTCAAAACCTTTTTTTAGCTAAAGGTAAAGGACACTAATGAAAGAGGACAACATTCAAAATGATGTTTTTGCGAGCTGTCTAGGCACAAAGCCAAACAAGTCCAGAATAAGTCAAGTGTTTAATCGGATATTTTAGCCTAGCTCATTGTTTAAGAATTAAAAGAAAACCATCTCATAGAAGTTCATTGATATCTTCTTTTTATAAAGCAAATCGCCTTTGATTCTTGAATAATCCACATCACTTCTTCTTCTTCTACTGGAACACAAGATTCCCCTTATCTGTGATTGTCCTAATACTTCCATCGATCAGAAGAAACCAAATTCATTCAATACATCACAAAATCCATTTGGATCTACCAAAAACATGAATAAGATAAAGGAAAAAATGATCCAAGAAACAAACCAGGCTTATAGAAAATAGACAATCCGAAATCGGTAGCTTTGAGAGTAGCATCTTCTTCAGAACTATCAAATAGGAAGTTCTCAGGCTTGAGATCTCTATGCATGACACCAAGAGAATGACAAGCCTCAACAACCTTAACAATTGTCTTCATCAAATGTGCTGCTTGCCTCTCACTATAATGTCCCTTTTGAACAATCCTATCAAAAAGCTCACCCCCTTTACATAATTCCATAACAATATGGACAAAAAGATTGTCCTCATAAGTCCCTTTGATCCTCACAACATTACTATGCTCAGATAAATGATGCATTATCTGTATTTCTCTCCAAACATCCTCATAATCTTCCCTACATAAAAGTTTCCTTTTTGGGATTGATTTACATGCATATTGAAGGCCTGTTGCCTTTTCAGTACATTGATATGTTGTACCAAATTGCCCCTGCCCTAATTTCTTACCAAGAGTGTAATGTTCCCTTAATCTTGGAGTTTGGTAAGGGAGAACATTGGGAGATGGCTTTGAGGATATAGGAGGTCTCTTCTTTGCTGCAACTTGTGCCATGTTTTCTTACAAAATCTTTTTTTGTTTTCTTGATTTTGGAGAAACTGAGGAAAATTTTCACTTTATGTTTGTGTTTTTTTTACCATGTGTAAAAGTTGTTACAATTTTCTTGATGTATGGTTAGTGTTATGTGGGGGGAAATGTGGTGTTAGTTGATTTGGTTGTTGTAAAGACAAAGTGGAGTGGGATTTGGAAATGGAAGGGAGACACGTCCAACTTCAATCAACTCTATATTTTTAAAGTTTATTATATGCATGAAATGGAATTTTTACACAATTTAACGTGTGTTGTAGTATGTTACTTGTCTTGATTAGTTATTTTTCGATTACTAAACTAGGGTGAATAACTATTTTTTAGGTGACACGACACTATAATTTTTTGTTTTTATATTGTTGTACTGTACTAAAGTCAAACTCTTGTTTCTTTGCCTAGTACTAGTAATTGCATTCCTAGTGTTCCACTAATTCTATATGAAAACGTCCACAGTCTATAAAAAGTTCTTTTATTTGTTGTTGTTTAAAAGACTTTTTACAATCATATATCATATATTATTATTATTATTATTATTATTATATCATATAAAAGAGAATTTTCAGCCTATCTACGTGGCGTCTCAGTAAGCTCTCAAAATCCTTTTTCCCAACTTCTCGCTCTTACGCATTACGACTTTTCTCAACAATTGCGCCTGTTTACAAACCAACGCATACAGTCCTTCGCTGTTCTCTTCACTGATGCACTTTCATGATTATACTCTGGTTTTCTATGAATTTCTTTTGCCTAATTCATTCTTCTATAAATTCATTAATTCATTTCGTTCCCTATAAATAAATCCATTGATATCGAGAAGAAGACAATTAATCAATAGACGATAATTCTGTCCATCCGTTGCGATATTTCAAACAAAAATGATCAATAAAGAAGGAGAAGAAGCTTACGTATGTGAAAAATACACGCAATGGTACACAACTTCATATTTAATTGGTGTTATCTATATATTAAACTTCTGACTTTTTAAATTTCAGAATGTTTAATTTGGAAATTCCCTCTTCCATATTTCTTTCACCACAAGCCACTTGCAAAATTTCTCAACAAAATATATGGCACATACTGTTGTTTGGATTTTCTTCAATAGTCACATTTTTTTTTACTTTTTTGTTCTGGTAGACATCGAAAATTTATAGGACTCTATAAATTTTTTGGAGATTACTCTACCCTAAATCCTAATTGTATCTCAAATATCCCATAAATCCTGAGAATATTTATCAAGAGATCAAAATATGGTTCAAGGAGGTCAAAATCATCCTACGTTCGAGAAATACGCCACTAACGACCCTCAAATCATGGAGGAATCTAATGATAGAAGAATAAAGAAAGAAACAGATTTGTACCCACATGTTTATCAATAATATTATATTTCTTCATATTTTATTTGTAATTGCAATATATTTTCTATCGCATTCAAATTTGTTGCAAACATTTCTCTTTGGTTGATTATTGCACATACACCGCAAGGGTCTATTGTACACAATCTTATTTTATCTTAAAAATCAAACAGTTTCATTTTAAGAAGAAATGAATTGATGCATACAAAATAGATATGAAGACGGAGGGTCATATATATAAGTAAATTGACAATTCTTATTCGAGATAGAGAAGATAACCGTTGACAAATATTCAATAAAAAATTCATATAATAGAGAGTAGTAACACACTAAATTTCACCTCATGCACCCTAACCTCTATAATTTATCCTTATTAAAATAGACTATTTACTAGAACACACAAAATCATTTAGTGATCAAATCTGCTGATACCAATCTAGCACGTGATAGATTGAGGGAAAGAAAAATAACAATATCAACCTTAGTTATATATAAGAGTGGTCGACATGTTGTTTGCTTAATTGACATACCTGCTTCAGCTGCTTAATTTTACTATGTCATTTTTATCAATTATTTCTTCAGCGGCTGCAACCATGAATTTACAATATTGCCCTTAATGAATTATTTTTTCTTAAAGGCAGCTGCCGATTAACATGTCTGTTTCAGCTGCTTGATTTTACTATGTCATTTCTATTAATTATTTCTTCAGCTGCTTCAATTATGAATTTATAATATTACCCCTAATAAATCACTTTTCTTAAAGGCAACTGTCAATTGACGTGCATGCTTCAATTATTTGATTTTACAATATTACCCCTAATAAATCATTTTTCCAACTACTGCAGCTATTAATAATTTAAAATATTTTTTTAAAAAAATATAAATTTTGATTTTACTCTCAAAATTTTATAGGTGCAACATATTGTTATACGTAAAAATGACTTGTTTTCGAAAATTCAATTATTTACTTAATTTATTTAAGTAACAACCGAATTTATGAATTTACAGAGTCGCCACTTAATTTTTAA
>JBCEWC010001385.1:0-41663 GCA_038996855.1 Solanum aculeatissimum
TTGAATAAACAATTGATCTATAATAAATACTATATCTAAACTCATGGTTAATAGTATATATTCCATGGTTAATAGTATATATCCCAACATTTACTGCTTCATGTATTTAACTCACTCAATGAGGTTATTTTTCTCTATCTTCTTGCCTGTTCTGTGAAACAATTTGACCTTTAAAATAAAAGTTTATCATCTTGAAATACAATAATCAAGGATATCAAAAATCGAATTATCGAACAAAATCAAATTTTTTGATAATTTGGTATTTGATAATTCGGTACTTGGAATGGTATTTGAGAGTAAAATTTTAGAATTACAGTATTTGGGTTTGTGATTGGTATGAGACATTAGTACCATTTGGTATTCAATATTTTTAGAATACCGAATTATTTACTTAATGAATGTCATATATCAACATGTTCATTACTCATTAGTACAAGTCCAAAGAGAAATTTAAAGACTAAACATAAATAATACAAGTATGTATGTCTTTTAGTTGTGCCAGTTTACTTTTCTCGTTATCTTCTTATTTGTTGAACTTCTATTATATCGTGCCTTCACATAGAAAAATAAAAATAATTAGAATAATTGTACTAACTTTACAAGACAGTCTACTAGAACTTCAATATGGTATTACCGATTACCATACCGAATTGAAGTTTGATTTATCGATTATCGATTTAAAATTTAAAATTCAGTATTTGATATCTACCTTTAGCTATCAATTATTGAATTACCAAATCCAAAATTTAAAAATTTCGAACAGAATACCGAATGCCCGCCCCTTGAAATAACCCATAGAAATAAAGATCTACTAATATAGAAAAAATACACGACTACAATCAATACTCTGAAAATGAAAAAGCAAAACACTTAACTATCTACTAACCTATTATCTTGATTCTCGACTCGTTGAACTGAAGTCCTAGACATCCAACATCTTTGCACCTCTTAGGGATACATCCACACATCTCTTCTCAAATATCTAAATCATCTCAACCTTACTTCCTACATCTAATCATCCACGAAAATCACTCTCACTATGATTTGAATAAGTTCATTCCCGATTTTATTCCTCCTAATAACCCTACATATTGATCTCAATATCCTCAACTCTGCTACACTTCTCTTTTGAATATGAAATTTCTTAATCGAGCCGAATAATTAACCATGTTTACCATGTGAAAAAAAAAAAATTGTAAATACCCCCAAATAAAAGAAAAGAAAAGGACGTCTACTTGTAATCCAGCTGATATCCAACTCATCCCTTTTCGGTGTCGGCCATTTTTCTCCTTCCTTTAAACGCCCCTTCTCTCTGCCCCCAATTTCTCCGGCCGATCAATTTCTCCTCCTTTTTTGATCTCAATTTCGATTCTCCGATCTCTCCTCAGATCCGATTTCGAGTCACCTCCGTATCGGATCCGGGTCGAATGGCGGCATCACGGAGGCTCCGAGATCTCCAAGCCCAACCCGGAAACAAGATCTGCGTCGATTGTTCTCAGAAGAATCCTCAATGGGCTTCAGTTTCCTATGGCGTTTTCATGTGCTTGGAATGCTCCGGTAAGCATCGGGGACTCGGTGTACATATCTCGTTTGTCCGATCTGTTACCATGGATTCATGGTCTGAGATCCAGATCCGGAAAATGGAGCTAGGTGGTAACGAGAATTTCAACAAATTTGTGTCTCAATATGGTGTTCCGAAGGAAACCGATATTGTTACCAAATACAATACAAAAGCTGCTGCTGTTTATCGTGACAGGATCCAATCCTTAGCTGAGGGAAAACCCTGGAGGGATCCACCAGTTGTTAAGGAAGTTCTGAAGGGATCAGCAAGTAATAATAGTAGTAGACCACCGTTGAGCAGCGGCGGCAGTAGTAATGGTGGATGGGATAGTTGGGATACTAATGATGATGGAGGGTTTAGTGGTAGTAATACTAGAGATATCCGGAGAAATCAGACAGTGGGGGATTTTAGGAGTGGTGGTGGTAGTGGTGGTGCTCCAGCTAGGTCGAGGTCGACTGCTGATATCACGAAGGAGCAGTATGAGGCGTCAGCGGCGAACAAAGATAACTTTTTTGCGAGGAAAATGGCAGAGAATGAGTCCCGGCCTGATGGGCTTCCGCCCTCTCAAGGAGGGAAGTATGTGGGGTTTGGATCAAGTCCTGCCCCAGTGTCCAGGAATAACATTAACCAGCAAGGGGATGTTTTTTCTGCTGTTACTCAGGTTGTTTGCCTTCCCTTACGTTTTACATGATATGAACTTTCTTGTATATATTATATTAGTGATAGTTGAAAAGTAATCTGGGTAAGAAACATCTGATCAAAGTTACAAATCTGAGTTGTTAATGAATTTGAATTCCAAAGTTGTATAAAATTTGCCAAACATTTTGAGATTTATGGAAGGAGTGCAGTATATATTGGGACGTAAGAAATATGATTATATTATTATACATATAAGAGTGACCTGACTGTACTTGTTCTGCTATGCTGTTTTATGTCTACTTATAGCTGATGGAGTTGCAATGTGGTATGTGTAGGGATTTGGTAGGTTATCAATGATAGCTGCAACGGCAGCACAATCAGCTGCAACTGTGGTTCAAGTGGGGACAAAGGAGTTGACTACTAAGGTATTTTCATTTGATTCTAGGATTTAAAATTTATGGTTTGTAATTGTGTTCTACTTTAGATACACTTAACTGTTTTTAATTGAGTTATTTCCTTTTTTTGCGTCAAGCAAGCCTCTCTTGCCACTAGACAACTAATAGCTGTCCGTGGAAGCCATCTAGCTGTAGAAAGCGGTTCGTGCCCTCCATTTCCCAGTCATCGCATCCTCCTCTAAGGGGAACGCCCTATCCTTAGTAGACCAATAATTTTGCTCTGTGGCATTGTGATTATTTACTATTCAAAAAATGGTAGAAAACTCTCTTTGAAGGAGTCCCTTTCCAAAATTAAAGTTTTTCTACTCACCTGTTTTAATGTTAGATGCATTCTGAAGAATATACCTGATAAGTTTATGATATTTTCAATTCCCAACTTTGTGCGAGAGATATCTCTTGATTCTCTTTTGATGAAGTAGATATCTCCTGATTCCTAAGGGTTAAGACACAGTTCTTTAGGGCCACATATTTTTCCATTAAGATTAAGATATTTGAATTTGAACACACTTTTGGATATAAAGATGTTGTATCAAGGTCTGAATACTAAATAATTAGTACGGTTTGTTTTCTCAACAACTGAATAGACAAAACTTGTATTTATTTATTTAAATTAATAAATATTCATTTTAAATACTAACTTTATTTAATACTACAATATTATTTCTTTTTTAAAAAATAAATTGTAGGTGTTTTTGGGGATTGTGTTGGGTGATAGTGGTGGTTCTAGGTAGTATTTAGTGGTGACAATCGTTGACAATAGTGATTAACAATGGTTTGTTGATCGTGGTGGTTAGTGGTGACAACTAATAGTTGTTGTAGATGATAGTGATAATTAATGATGATGGTAAATGCTGACGGTGGTGGTTGGCAATATATAGTGGTGGCTTATTGTGGCGATTATATGGTGATGATTGTAAATGATGTTTAATGGTAGTGACAGCTGACTTATGTGATTGGCAGTGGTTATGGCTGATGATTATTGTGGTTGTTAATGATGGGCGGCAGTGGCAGTTAGTAAGTAGTCATGAACTGTATGTTATCTTTGTGGAAACCCTTAAACTCACATTTTAATGGTTAAGACTTTGTAATGGATGTAAATCATTTAGACCCATTAAGTTATTGTAAAGTCATAAAAAAGCAATTACGCTTAATGATTATGTTCTGAACTACTTAGATTCGGACTTATAAAAATTAAGTTAATGAATGAGATCTGAATAACTATGATTAAGACCTTCATAAAGTGCAAACAAATGATGCCCAAGTTTATTTATCAGGTAATGTTTTGAAAATGTGGGGAAGTATACCGAGGCACCAGAGAAGTTGGGAGTTCTGCAAAGAGCTCTGGTTGATGTAATTGTTGATAGAAGCAGCACTGAAAATGGAGTAACTAAGTTATCCAAAATGGACAATGGGTTATCCATGTTGTCTTAGTTTTTTTTTAAAAAAAATCAGTTATTGCTTTTGTAGGTTGATGATCTTATATACATGCTAGAGCTTTGTGGTCATAGTTTTAATTTGGAGGTAGAAATCATTTTCAAGTGAAAAAGCAATATTTATGTGCAAAAAAAGGATGCTTTTATCTACACCTAAACTCACATATCATTGTGTCACACCTGACAATAAGTATTTAAACGATATCCTAAGTGTCACCATGGTGCAAATGCTTATTGCAAATCTTCTTTTGTTAGTATAATTTTGTTTAACCAGATAGATGGTTTTGTTAATATTCTATTTATCATGGTACACTCTACTCTCCTGGACCTCACTTAGTGGAATTTCACTTGGTATGTTGTTGCTATTATTGTTGTTAAAACTAGTAATTACCGTTAGTTGATGACTTCACCTCTTCATGAGGTTTAATATATTCAATAATATTTTGGTTGTTGTTTATTTTGGTTGTCTTTTATAGGACTCAGGTGAGTTTGATGTTATGCTATAATCTTTGACGTATATTTTCCAACAATACTAGTAAGACTTACCATATCCACATGATGAGCGTTCTAGAATGTTTTTTTTGTCTGTGGGGGGAAGGCGGGGAGGGGGATAATTTTTTTTTTATTTTGAGAAAAGGGTAACTGTAGTCATTTCAAAGAATTCATCATCCAACTAGATGATGAATGGAAACTTACATCCCACCCCATAGGGTATATTACAAGTTTCCTATAATGTTGTGGTAACATACAAATGTTGAGATGGATGTGCGTTATACAAGAATTAAACCATATTTGAAATGACCAAATGCTATAGAGAGAGCAAGTAGTACATATAGAGGATACAATGAGGAGAAAGTCTCCCAAGGACAAGATTTGTTCATTAGAATTGCAATTCATTATTTTTAGAAGGTAAAGTATAAATTGCAATTAATTTTCTCTTAAAATTCTATTATACACTTCAGAGTCATTTGCGTGAGGTATAAGTTATAATAATCCCAGGATAAAATGCAAGATTATTTTATCCAACACTTTTTGCTGGAGGTATAGATAATTCTTAGATTATTTATCCCACCATTTATACATTAGTGATGAGATAAATTATCCTATATACAAGGTGGAATAACTTATTTTGGGATAAGTTGTTCCCAACCAAACGACCCTTTTAAGAATAAGACACAGAAGCAGAAAATAGCTGCAAACTAGTTCACAGAGCGACAAATTTCTGGGATTTTAATTTCTTTTAGAAAGGGAGAAGATTCAATCAATATCAAACACATGAGTAATGGGTGATATCAATGTTAAGTATGACTCATATAATCTTTCCTTAGTGTGGGGGTGGGGTGGGGGGATAGGAAAGGGATGGTTCTTCATTGTGGTTAAGGTGGTATTTTGCTTAAAGTGAGTTTTCCATCTACCTAGGCTTTGGTGATTACTGTTGAGATGGTGGGTAACTAAAAAGAATATAGGGTTGTCCAAGGGATGTGAAAAGGATCCTAGAAGAGGATATGTGAGGATCTTTGTGGCATACTTTGAGGTTCCCAATTTTGAATCTTGATTTGCAATGAATGGTGCTGAAAGAGAAGAGTACAACCAGTGAAGAGGGAAGTATGCTAAAGCAGCTCTTTGGATCCAATTTTGGAGATCTTTGAAAATAACCCTTTGAGGTAGTACTCAAGGGTGAAGACCAGAATTCAAATCTGAGACAAAAATTTACCCCCTCTTTCCCATTTACACGACAATTCGAATTTGGGTTGTCAAATTTCTTAATTTTGGTTAGTGAATTCGGACGTAGGATCATCATGGTTTTAAAATAAAATTTATATATTTGGAAACTACATAAAAAGTACTATAGGTCACAATTAACAATTTGAAATATTTACAAGGTATATAAAAAAATCACGATTGAAAAAAAAGGTTGTTGACTCTTGAAATTTGGAAGATTCAGCATTAATTATGATAAAGAGAGTAGGAGATTTCTTCCCATCTACTTGAATGTTGGTGGACACAGTTTTCCGGGACTTGTGTTGGTGGGAGTTGGCAGGGACCAGGTGAAATAGTTGAAGTGCTCGCAAGCTGGTGTGGACTGCTATTAACAAACAACAGGTCTTTAAGGTACAATTACACAAAGCCCGGATGAGCAACTAAAGCTTTGACCCAAAATTCAATCAATCAACCAACTACAACTCAATCAACAATTTAGTTGGGCTTTCCATACGTATCCTTACCTTTCTATTCAATCTGCACAATTCAAGTCCATAGTTAGACCATCTTTTAGTTGGATGTGTACTCACTAGAATCAGCCACCTTTACTCAGGCTTTGAGCCGATTAGCTTTGTGAAGCTCAAATATGTGAACTTATTAATTACTTAATTATTATTTCCAAATGCAATTTAAAACTGTTAAAAGAGATGCTTAAGGGCTTTTGCAATCTCTGTAGGACCTTTTTCTCTTGTCTTCCGCAATCTTGTCAGTTGAGTTAGTATAAAAGGTTCAGTTTATTTCATGTAAACTGGGTTTTGAGTGCCGTTCTCTTTATCATCTGAACAGAGATTTAGGGAAGTAAAGAAATGACTATCTTGGGAGCTATATCATAAACAAACTCCTTGCCTCTTGCAGTCTCAACAACATTTCTGCATTTCTCTGCTATACCATTGCTACTCACCTTATGTGGTGCTTATAAAAATTTGTAACATCTGATACCTGTATGGATCAGTTCAACCCTTTAAATATATACTGTTCCCTTATTGTTCTATTTATTTTCCGTAAATTGTCTGGGAAAATGGTACACTT
Source organism: Solanum aculeatissimum (assembly GCA_038996855.1). NCBI lineage: Eukaryota > Viridiplantae > Streptophyta > Magnoliopsida > Solanales > Solanaceae > Solanum > Solanum aculeatissimum. Next base: position 6,879 of record JBCEWC010001385.1, read on the forward strand.
GCATTAGTTAAAGAAAGGGTACATTTGCTGAAAATATTTAGACCAATGGGGTCCTTATAGTTCCTGAGATATCTCTCTATTGGAGAAAAAAATTGCTGTTTGATGGATATAATCCCATTCGCTATCATGTGTTTTTATTGAACCAGAGTTTGCTTCTATTCTGCCAGAGATATATTGTTTGATATATAAGTTCCTTCTCTATCAGTTGGAGTCTATAAAGTTCACCCTTTATTCCATAGACATGAGAATTGCCGTTCAATGTATCAATTGGCTATTTTCATCTGAGCTGGAATTATCACTCTCTGAAGTTGTTTACGTGCTTGATAAAAGCCTGCTCTTCAGTTTTATTTATTTATATTTGCTCTTTTTCAAATTTTTATCAATCACTTGGTTTACATTTCATCTCTGGTATGTTGTTTAGAAAAAGGAGCAGTGTAGTTAAATGATAGTTGCGATGCATGTGTCAATTCTATTCTTACAGGTGAAAGAAGGTGGATATGATACCAAGGTTAATGAAACGGTCAATGTTGTCACGGCAAAAACTAGTGAGATTGGACAGAGGAGTTGGGGTATCATGAAAGGAGTATTGGCGATGGCTTCACAGAAGGTAGAGGAATTTACCAAGGAAAGTCCAACCTGGAAGAATGATAGCTGGCAACGGGGTGAAAGTGAAAAGAATGGCTATTATCAGGACTTTAATCAGGATTCTAAAGGATGGAATGCTTCTGGAGGAGCTCAGTCTTCTGGAAGGAATGTTAATTCTGTCAGCTCTGCATCATGGGATGATTGGGACAATGAAGACAAAAGCAAAGTAAATCCTACAAAGGGAGCAGCAGCATCCAACAACAAGAATGATGACTGGGCTGGATGGGATGATGGTCAGGATGATGGATTTGATAATCACTACCAGAGTGCATCCAACAATAAACATGCTGCTGTTTATGCTGGAAAATCAGAATCCAAATGGACCGACGGAGGTTTCCTCTGACGGCAGAGTACATGTTATTACTTCCCTTGGTTATTTTTTGCCCTTCCAGATTCAATTTTCTCCATGTCTTATTGGAAAAAAAAAAGGAATTGTGTGTCTGAATATAGTTGATATTTGTACCATTGCCAGCAGGTTGGGTTAATCGCTCCTCCTATAAAAGAAGAGCCAAAAGCAAACAGAATTAGACTCTTGTCAAGGACCATTATTCAGGGCTAAAAAACGTTTAGGTTACATTTGGATTTGTAAAGACCATTTTTGTATTGTCTATTTTCTCTCTGTTTCTGTCATATATATATTGGAGATTTTTGCTTATTATGTCTGATTTCTCTTTGTTGCATATGGCCATATGAGTTATCTTTGGATAAATGGTTTTGGCTGCTTGACATCTTCATCTGACCATGAATTGTGTGTCACAGGTTCTTATGTGCTTAGGCTTTTGTAGCCTTCTGTGTCAAGTCTCTGTGATGATTCAATTGACTCTCTGTTACTTCTTGCTTCAAATCCGATTTGATTTTATGCAGAGATTACATATTTTTCGGCTTTTGAACCAACGCTGATGGCGGGTGTTATGAAGTTTATATTCAGGTTCTTTATTTACCTCTCCTGTAACTTAATTTTTTAGATGAGATAGTCGAAGATTTTTAACATATTTATTCATTCTTATACTAACAAACAAAGACACATCAATGTAAAATTAACTACTATCTGGCGACAATGACATAGTCAATATAGTCTTACAAGTGAAGTCTGGAAGATAGTGTGTTCACATATCTCGCCCTCTTGACTCATGAAAAGAGCTACAACTAGCACTAATTTGAGTCGCACAATATTCTCATCAATAAAGTCACATAATACATTGTTAAGAGTTAAATGGTTATATCATCATATCAAAAGTTATAGCTGACAACAGCAAACATGCGTCATGTTCAATCATGATTCCGATCCAGACCACCTCAGTCCTTTTGTAGGACTTGACATAGGCAGAATATTAACGTTATCTAGCACTAATAAACAAATGAAATATATAGAAGGGCTTTTTTTTTTGACCTTTCAACTTCATCAAAATTAGTACTTCCATGAAGAATGAATCTTACTAATGTAACCCTAATAGCAGGATGTTCAACCATTTTGCTACCAATTTCCAAAGCTTTACGACAATCAGCTCCAGCAAAAAACGCAATGCAAATTCTCATCCCATTATTAACCAATTGTAGTCCACGATCAACCACCACCGCCACCGAGCACCGCGCTTGACTCATAACTCTCTCGTTCGCCATTCCCCATCCGTGCCCTGCATGTCGGGATGCCAAATTTAGCTCATGAAAGTATAATTCGAGTTTAACCAGACATATATTTATCAACTAGTGTATGTCATTTTGGCATAGTTCAATGTTCCAACCAATTTATACGCACCACTTATCTAACCTACTTATTAAAAATAAAAAGGTTAAATAAAACAAATAGTCATTCGTTGTATAGACAGGTATAATCAGTGTATATTTTATGTATAATCAAGTTATATTTAGTTTATGAGTGTATCATAATGTATATTTGGTGTATATATCGTGTATAAGTAATGTACATTGTATACTTTCTATTAGTTTTGGTAAAGTATATTGTATAGTCATGTATATTTTCTACGATTTGTATATTTGACGTATAGTCAAGCTATATTCAGTTTATGAGTGTCATAATGTATATTTGGTGTATATCTCATATATACATCGTATACTTTCTATTAGTTTTGATAAGCTATATTGCATAGTCATGTATATTTTCTATAATTTTTTAAGGGCTATATTTATCGTAAATTAATTAGTTACCTGCATGAATTTCCACTTCTTGGTCCCCTTCCATTTGCCAATATTTAACAAAGGACAAAATAATTAATTCCACTTTGTTTTTTCTCTGCAACATGAATAATATCCTCATGCAAATCGGATAAACCCGATATAGCCATTGTGGGCCGGACCACAACCCGTCCTAGCGTGCTATACGCCTCGAACGCCGCGCCCACTTGATTGGTCGCGTCGTCGCGGCAAAGCACTCTACCGATGAACGGGAAGCCGTTCTTTCGAGCACGTTGAATCATCGATACAGACGAGAGTTGGTCGGTGAATTCCACTAGTCGCATCACATAGAGTTTGGTAACTGAGGCGTAGTTGTTGTTGTTTTTCCTTATCGGACCTTAGTGATTCGACGATGTTAATGAGTTGCTAGGATTTGGATATTATTTTGTTTTTTGGAGTTCATGAGGATCTTGTACATGTGTTGATGATTTTATGAATAGCCATTACGATAGGAGTTATGATTAATTTTTATTTAGATAATAATAAAAATAGTAATTATAATAAAGAAAAAAATATTTTTAATTTTTCTCAAATTGAAGTGAGATAAATAAAAATTAATGTTTGGTTTACTATGATCTTATATTTCTGATATATATTATTTGCTATAGGATACAATGTTCTATTTTAATTGATAAAATGAGATTAAGAAAATAATTATTTTCTTATATTTTTATTAGTTAATGTGATTTAAAAAATAAAATAACAAAAGAATTCTTTAAAAATAATTTTTTAATTAGTAATACAATATGTTTAAAAAGAATATATATATACATACATTCATTTAAAGATGAACATTTCTGACCCATTTGGTAACAATAAGGACATTTTGGGTCAAATTATCATTGACAAGGGCATTTTGGACCAAAATATAAATCAAAGGCATTTTGATTCTTTTCCGTTAATATCAGGGCACTTTTGACCCATTTCTTATAGTACAAGGACATAAATGACCCAAAGTATCAACAAAGGACATTTTTGCTCCTTTCTAATAATATAAGGACATTTTTGACCCTTTTTCTTTTTTTATATTATAACAAGAGAGATATTCAGTGATAATAAATTTTATTGATTATTAATCATGTTAATATTATAAAATGCATCAATTTCATTGTGTTGTGTCCCTTAATGGACATATTCTTTACTTATTATATCAAGTGGCTTAATTGCCATTTTGACTTTTTCTTTCATTTTGCATTTTGGTAAGCATTACTTAAACATTGAATCTATTCATCGTAAGGAAGACTTTTTCACCTATAAATAATAATGTCTTTTTTTATTTTGAGCAGAAGAAAATATAATGTGTATAAAAGTTTGTCATAAATAGAATTGTTATTATTTGAACAAAGTTTTTTTTTGTGGAGCTTGAGAGTCAACACTTGTTCAGAGTTTGTTGAGTTAACACTTTGTAATTAGGTTGTTGTATTTGGAGGGGACAAGTGAAGAAGATTACTGCTGAATCGGTGAAAATATTTATTGCAGTGGGCTTAAATTTCTTTAAAAAGAGCGAGATATCTGCGTCTCAGCCTGAAGAGGCACACGTATTAAAAAAATAATTATTGGTATAGTGTTTACCATTTTATCCATTGTCACGTCCCGAGCCTACACCTTGAACATGACCGGCATTCAAAACTATTTTTGGCCCTAAGCAAACCACTAGGCGTGACTTACTACTAAATTGAAGACTCAACAAATATGGAGAAGTTTAAATAAGTGAACCTTTAAAATACTTAAGTAAACTTCATGCAAAAGTCTAGTAGTAACAGTAGTAATATAATAATAATATTTTAAATCATTTCAATGCTTCCCCAAATAATTTATTATGCGCATCTCAATGTTTTTTTTAAAAAAAAATTTTTTATCCTCTCTGGATGTGAGGTAATTACTCAAATAATCTCTTAAAATCAGTACTCAAATAAACTTATATAAATTCAAGATTTCTTTTTAAAATATCAACTCCTAGATTTATTCAGTTTTCTGGACTCTTCTCAAAACTCTTCTATCATGTCAGGCAATTACATGGTTAAAAAATTTCTTACTCAAATTATGCTCAATGTCTTATTCAGGAAATTTATGAAAAACTCAAGGTAATGCATAAAATAATTAAATACGAAAATGCTTGAACTCACTTAAACTTTGAAAACTATGCATATCAAATAGTTATGCGAAGTACTTTAATCAACTAGACTTCACTTCTAAAACTGATATGATATGCTTTCTCTTTTGAAAAATAATCATGCAAATGATGTAGCAATCAAAATTTTCTCAACTCAACTAGGGTTTATGTGAAAATAAGCATGAACAACCAAACAAGAACTAGAATCATATAAGGGAACATAATCTCGATGAATTTATATAGAATACAATAGGAAGAATCAAGATAAAATTCAAAATTTCAAGAAACCTGGGTTGAAATCTTAGATTAAGTTTTTACTAACTGAAATTAATTAGATGAGGGGTGTGTGGACAAACTTAGTTTAATATTCTGAGTAGCCTTACATATCTTGAATGAAGGATTATTAAGCGAAAATAGAATATTGGGCTTGAAATTCTTGAACCCTAGTTTTCTTTTCTCTTCAACTGTTGCTCTCAAAAATTTCTAAGCGTGCACGAAAGAAAATTAATATTTGATACTGATATGGGGTGATCAGTTTAGGTCTCAAAACGCCGTGTGGTAAGTATAGGAGGGGTGGAAAAAAGATTGAAATACCCCTTATTAAAATTGAGATAGGACAAAAAATTTGGCCTATGGTGGTACGGGTTCACGATGCAAACTTGTTCCACCAATGTTCATTTTTTTTTTTGAAAATTTTCAGGATGAAAAATTGAAGCAAGATCGGCCAAATATGTGATGTGGACTTGGCACACACTCTTCTAGTTAAGGAAAATTCGACATCCAAAATTTCTATCCAGGTCCGCGAAGTGGACTTGGTTTACTTCTGTTCATTTTGGAGTTTTTCTCTTGATTTTTGATCTGGTCTTAGCTAGGATTACTCGGGATGTTACATCCCTATTAATTGATAGGGTCTCAAACATATTTACTCATTACATTTTTCAAAGATACTAGTTTTAGTGTATGTGTTTTGCACGTATGTGTCGTGTCAATCTAAAAACTATATAAAAATAGTACTTTTCATTAAAATAAATACAATATTCATATAAACAAAATTAAATAAATGTTATTAATTTGATACAATGGTTTAATCTATTATGAACGAGAAAAGATGAGAAAATCAATTTAATTATTTATAATACAGAGATATATTAATAGTTTATAAATACGTAAAGTTGAACAGTTAGGAGTTAAATAATTGATTGATTAAAATTTAATTTAAAAAAGACTCCTAAATATAAAAAGAGTAGTTTAATGTTTCAACGTAATTTTAATTACTCTTTTTATTTTTAATTTTCTTATATTACATACTTTTATTAATAAAATATTAGTTAATTGGAAAATCCTAAATATTAGAAAAATAATAATATTTGTTTTTCTTTTTCCTTTATAACCTAGACAATTATTTATATAGAATACTCCTAAATCAAGTGTGAATTCTAAATATAAAGAAATCATAATTCAAAAGTGAATCTTGAAACTAAATAAATAAAAAATAAAATAATAAATTAAGAAAAATAGTGAAAAAATAATTTTATCTAAAACAAAATACTTTAATGAACGACAAAAAATTCAAACACTATAAGATATTTAATCATACATATTATGTCAAATTGAATCAACATACCATCAAACGACTAACATGCCTCACTCTTCACTCCATCCAAAACCCATTATCACCCAAATGAAAGTGGTGGATAATTTTTTTAATTCAGTGTTCGATATTCATATTGAAGTTGAATTAATCTAGAGTCGCATCACATAATATAAGGTCTTATTCAGAGGGAAACACTCTCTATCAAGATTTTTTTCATATTCAAAACTCAAACTCGAGATCTCTAGTTAAGAAAGGATCAGCCAACTCATCTACTATATATACCACGTTCTTTGATGGTCAAGTGATTGATGATTTAAAAAATAAATTTTTTAAGCTTAAATTTACATTAAAAATTAGGTATTTTGAATCTTATGGTTCAAAATCTTCTCATATAAATTGAGATAGAAAGAATAGTTCATTTCCACTCCACCTTATATAAAATTTGAAAATTTGTGGTTGAGATTATAGGGGTAATTTTTATAATGAGATTAATTAGTGGATGGATGTGGTTGCACTAAACAAAAATTAATTAAATTGAAGAGGAAAATTAAATTTTGATTTTTAAGTGAAAAATAATTGAAAAAATTAAATCAAATCGACTATATAAATATATATATTTAAGAAAATTATAGAGTACATATTAATCTTTTGCATTCTTGATTCGTAATTTCTTAAATATATATATTTAAGAAATTTTATTATGCTCCTAGAAAAATTATACAGAGTGATGGCTAGACCTAATATATTATTGTATCGGAAAAAGTATCGACCAACAAAAAATTCACACATTCTAAAGATGAGGTAACTCAAATAGATTTGTGGACATACTAGGAGAGGTAAGATTAAAAACGAAGTTATAAATTATAGGACTAGGTAAGTGTGGCCTTCGTGTCAGACAAAATAAGGTAAATGAGATTTTGATGGTTCAGACATGTGAAGATCGAAGAAATTAGTTTTATCTTTTTTTTTTAGTGGACATGCATGGAAGGTGAAATCACCAAGAAAAAACAATTATAATTTTCTAGTTTCAAAAGTAATTTGCTTTATATAAAATAATTCATATTATTTTTAAATGCAGAATAAATAGTGTTTAGATTATTTTCTAAATTCTATTTAGTTATTGTGGATAAATAATACTATTAACGATCCCATTTGCTTAAGTTTGACTCGTAGAATTATCTGTTATCCTTGTTGTCCCATTTTTTTAAGTTTGGTTCGTAGAGTTATCTGGTACCTGTGTTGAGTCAAAGTAAAAACAGAATCAATCGAGATGAATTGTGTTAACTGTCACACATTTACTTAAGCTTGGCTCGTAGAGTTATCCAATGCTCGTGTTGTTCATGTAAGACAAAGTAAAAAGTAAAAAAGAATCAACCGAGACAAATTGTGTTAACTGTCACACATTTACTTAAGCTTGGCTCGTAGAGTTATCCAATGCTCGTGTTGTTCATGTAAGGCAATGTAAAAAAGAATCAATCGAGACGAATTGTGTTAACTGTCACATATTTGCTTAAGCTTGCTTCATAGAGTTATCCGATGCTCGTGTTGTTCATGTAAGTCAAAGTAAAAAGTAAAAAAGAATCAATCGAGACGAATTGTATTAAATGTCACACATTTGCTTAAGCTTGGCTCGTAGAGTTATCCGTTGCTCTTGTTATTCAAGTAAGACGGAGTAAAAAAAGAATGGCGTCGCCCGGACTCGAACCGGAGACCTTCAGTGTGTTAGACTGACGTGATAACCAACTACACCACGACACCATTGGGGCACTTCGTGTATAAATTTATATATAGTCATTTAACTCGATAGAAACTGAACCAAAACACAACTAAAGATAAGAAAATGGGGAAAATCAATGATTTCGCATGGTACTTTTATCAATCATATTTATTTTTTACCTTTCGTTCAATAAGAAAATGGGCCATAGGACCTTAGTTATGTCTCAAATCCAAATACATTCAACTTTTAATTTTTCAATATCGACTAACACTTACAATGTCGAGTTTAACTTTTCATCTAGACTTGTATTCTAGGACATCAAATTCTTCAAATCACACTTCTTCACCTTGGTTTAGATGCGGACCGAGACCATAACATAACAATAACATATCCAGTGCAATCCCATAGGTAGTATGTACGCAATCTTACCCTTACCTTGTGAGGGTAGAAAGGTTGTTTCCGATACACAATGACATGTTTGAAAAAATTATACTAACATAATTAGCAGCATAAATGAGTTTAAAAAGAAAATCATTGAACAATTAAGCTAATATAGAAATAGAAACTTCTGTTTAACATAACAGCTTGCAAGCTGTTCTAAGAACCAAAATAGGTATCTGTCAAGTAAATATGCATCCAAAATGGCATTAGTAGAGCCTTTACACATTTTTGTACAAATTTGCCACTGTTACTTGTGCCTATCCTTGAGGTTCCTGAATAAAAATTAACAAGAGTTAGGCGAGAAGTTCCGCGACCTTGGCTATGAAAGGGCAGCTACATAAAAGTAAGTAAAACAAACCCTGTGTAATCTTATAGGGGTCTAGGGGGGTAGAGCGTACATAGACCTTATCTCTACCTTTGAGAAAGTAGAGACGTCGTCTCTGAAAGACCCTTGGCTGAACAAACAGTGAAACAGAGGCAATAGCAGAATCTATATAAAAATAGAAGTTCTCTGCTTCGTTTTTTTAGTTTAAGTTCAGAATCTGATTTTCTTCAAAATCTTGTTTATATGCATCATGAGGACCCATAAGCAGAGGACTAGTAAGGAATCTCGTCAGAGTTGTAAAGTACTACTAATAGTCGAGTTCTTTGAAACCAAATACAAACCTCATAAGGTCTCATTGGCAAGGAAAAGTATGTCTTAAAGCCTTGACGACACTGAAGCACCTATAAGCGAGGGGAAGTGCTCTACATGTTTTCGACCTCACTTCAGGGCTTAAGCATGCTTTAAGCGCGACTTTGACAACAATTCGACTCTAAATTAGATTTAGAAGATATTAATGGTGAACACTTACATACCTTTACATTTCCACTAGACAAAAGGAGCTTTAACTCTCATCTGCATTGCTTTCTCTTTTTTGATGGTTCAGATCTACACACTGCTGCCAAGGCCATAAACATCCAATAAATTACATAAGCAACAGGCATGGAAAATAGTAATGTGAGATCTATTTTACAAGTAAATAATAGTTTTAGGAGCTATGAGAAAATTTCTTCACTCCTCACTTGAGCAAAATTCTTGAAATGAATCTGCTCGTAAGGAAAATAAAGAGATCATGTAGCACCTTTAGATGGACTATCCAGATCAGGGTCGCCTTGTTTAATTCCTGTAACCCTCTGATCCTGAAACAAATATGAGGGTAGTTACAAGAAGATGGACTAACTTTGAGATACATATCTCCTTAGTAAGAGTAAATGAATACGCCTGACAGGAGATGCACCAATGACAACCCTAGGTAATTCCTCCATATACCCAAGGTCAGAAAATTTTAAAACCTAAAAGATGATAAATGCTTCAAATTAGGCACAGAATCTAGTTGCTAAGGATGGAAAATGCATGACATGAGATGCCTGTGGCGAAAAGAATCTGTAGCACTGTAAAGTGCATAAGATCAGATGATATCCCAAGATTCATGTCCGAGTTATATAAAGATATTTGCAAAATCTGATGACAAACCGCATCATAAACTGCTCTTTCATTACGCCAAAATGCCATCGGAGGAAGTAGCACTCTCCCTACAGAAATCCAAGCGCAGGCAAATTTTACCTTATATATACATAATCATAAACAAACAAAATTTTATGAGGAACCTACAGATAGCTAGCTCTAATGACCAGCACACCTGATCTAGATCTGTTAAAACTCGAAGGTTCAGGAGAGATAAGTCGAACTGCCTCTTTGCCTTGCTGAGGACTTCCCTAAGTAAACAAAGGAAAAAATAAAAAAACTTAAAACAATCAAACATATAACCAAAAATATTTTTGGGGACGGAATTTGTTTTTAGCAATGAGGTTCAAAAAGTATAAAAGGACACATTAAGCATTGGAAGTAGCAGTCAAGTTCACACTATTACCAGGTGTCAGATGTTCAATTCGATTAACCAATTATAACAGCAAGAGAACAAGAAAAGAGATGCAATAATGCAAACTTGACCATAAAACATTGAAATAAAAAGCTAAAGGAGGAACAGCCAACACAAGATAAAAGAGTATCGGATCTCTTTTGGGACTAAGACACCCACCTCCTTACCCAGAAAACAATAAGATGGAATTGCTTGGATTGGGTTCAAACAAGCATATGCCATAACTGTTTTTGGTAGTTTTCCTCTCGTGTTTAAATCTTCATACCAGCTCCATAATAACTTACCTAGAAATCTCATACTAGCAAAACTTGTTGCAAATTTAGAAAGAAATATTTCCTAGAATCATAATAGCTGGTGAGAGGTGGCAGAACCCCGTGGAATTAGTCGAGGCGCACACAAGCTGGCCCGGACACCACGGTTATTAGAAAAATCCTAGATTCATGAAGGTTATAATAGCTCAATATCTGTCGTGCTTCTAAAACACTAATTGTTTTAGAACCTGCTAAACATGTAAATGGGAAGTGTACTTTCATGTCAAAAGAACCATAATGTAAAATTAAGATAATTTTTAAATGAGCGAATACTGACATATGACAATTTTCTTTTTGCATTTTTCATGGATGCGCTTGAACTTTTAAAGTGAACTGTTCGATTAACATCTGCAGTTCGCTCCTTTGCAATGCTTGTAGAAGTGTTTGTAGAATTAAGCTTGTCTGATGACCTCATTGCTTTTTTTCTCATCTTTTGTACAGTAACTTCACTTGCAACTTCTCCATCATTCTGATTGTCCTTCATCAAATTGTCTTCTACTTCATAGTCTTTTCTCCCATTATGATCCTGTATTGTTTGCACCTTTGCAATGCTTATAGAAGTGTTTGTAGAATAAAGCTTGTCTGATGACCTCGTTGCTCTTTTTGCCTTCTTTTGTACAATAACTTCACTTGCAATTTCTCCATCATTCTGATTGTCCCTTATCAAATTGTCTTCTATTTCAGAGTCTTTTCTTCCATTATGATCCTGTATTGTTTCACCAGTAGTCTCTGCAAGATCCTTTTGATCTAACTTCTTTAGATCTTTAACCTCTGCAGGTTGCAGAAAAGTATAAGAAAAATACGGCAAAAACTTGGCAACTTTCAGACATACAAATAGGTTCATAGAGTGAACTTACTTTCTGAACACACGAATGGTTCTTCTAAACCAAGGGTGTCATTTGCAGAAGCCTTACCTTTAGATTCTCTTCCTAAGCATTTCTCATTGAACGTATCCCATTGAGGAGGAAAACCAAAAAGAAACTGTTCGATCACCTGTAAAGAAAAGACCACTGACAATAATTCAAAGGACAAGCGCCAATTATAAATATCTAAAATCTCTTTTTCTTTTCTTTGTTTCAGGTAATCTAATTGTCTGAATGTCTTTGGTCAGCATATTTTTAAGCCACAAAGTCCTTACAAGCATTTCATTTTTCCTGCTTTTTTCCAGGAGAGATGATAAGGAAAAATAAACTACTATCACTTTCTTATATTGAGACATTGTCTTCATGGAATCTATTTTTTTAAATTGTTGAAGGTAGTATATTGATTTCAGCAATAAGTAAATGTTGGGACATATTTACAGCAGGAAGCTACATTGCGTATTGTGTAATGAGATCAGACAGTCAACCATAGCGCCAACGACATTTGCACTAGCCATGTTATACCAAAAAAACAAGATATACATCTGTATTTGATACTAAGTAAATACAAATAATTGGGACTCGTCGAATCATTTGAGACACATTTATGAATGACAATGATAATTCATCCATCATTCACAATTTTTGGGAATTTCTGTACAGTAAAATTTTTTTTCCCAGATAAAGTTATTTGATTCCTGATAAATCTTACCTTATAGATACCCCAAAATAGTTGATCTAACCTATACAACAAACCAAAAATAATCTAGTATAACGAACTACCTATTTAAGCTTTGCTACTTGTCTTAACAAGTTTGATGGAAGTGTTCTCTTGTCAACTTCAAGAAAAACCAGAATTCACACCAATTTCCGGGAAAAATATTTTGGGTAGGATGCACCTTCTTTCTTCCAATTTTTTTATTTAATACCAATCTATAAAGGCCTTCTGATGATTCATAGTTCCATCTGAGTCTCCATGGGCTCACAGTCTTGAGCTAAAAGATAGGCACAAAGGCCCAACAGCTTGGACTCTCTCCTGATGAGAAGATATTGCATCAAAAACTGCCATTAGAAGATATTAGCAGTAGTTTGGTCTTGAAGGTCCCTCGAAGCCTCACTTCTTCTCACTTGTAAGATATCTAAACCACAATTTTTCCTTTTGAGTTCACATATTTTTATTCCAGTTATAATTTACAAATGGGAGTGATTGTTTCTATATCATACCAGCATCAGAATTTTCCTGGGGACCTGCTCTAGCCTTATCTTCTAGGAACCAATAGTTCAGCTGATGATAAAATTTCCCCTTAAACTTGACCTCGTCTAAGTAAGGTTTCAGTTAAGGGGTTGAGACAAAGACAAATGCTCAAATGCAAAGTAGAAGGGTGTCTCTTTGGCTTCTTCAACGTATTAACAAGACAATTGTCGAGATCTTTCTCATTGAAAAGTGAGTTGGTTATTGTATCCATCTCTATATTGAGATATTGAAAAGATTTGCTTTTACTTTTTCAAGAAATTTCTTAAACGTGTTTGGGTTTGACATGACCCTTCGGGCCTAGAGTTGGATTAAAACAGTTTCCAAGTAAACTGAAGTTGTTCTATGCAATAGCTTGTATTTCTCTCTATCTTCTTCTATACTTTCTGACCTATCTGTAATTACTTCTATATTCTATTATCATTGTGCAGTACTAGCATAAGGCCCTAAACAAGTATACTCTTTCTGCTATTATTTTAATCCTTTTCCTCTTAAAGGCGAGAGAAACCACATATCCTTACTGCAATTAGAGAGCATCCATCTTTGTGATGGTAGTGCAATCAAACAATACGACTAATTGGATAACACGAAACAAAATTATCTATTTTGTAGCAAAAAAGAGGAGGATTATATCAAATTCTCATTTTGCTTTATCCTTTATCATAAATTTTGCAATGAACAAAAAGATTTCATGGGCAAACAAATACGGCACGTCCCTCATAGCATACCTCAGATGGAAAACCATTTTCCTCTGAATGACTTTTGTTTATGAAGCCTTTGAGAACAACGCATATCCCATCAATGGTCTCAAGATTAAAAACATCATATATCTTGAGAATTGGTGCAGAAGTGAATCCTCGCAGTGCTTGCCCTCTACAAAAACATAGTAGAGTGATTAAAACAAAATGATCTGCATGCAAAATGCCACGTACTGAGTCAGTTATAATACAAAATACAGAAACGTTATTTCTTTGTTGGGTCCTTTTATTATAATGAGGTCTTAAGTTTGAAAATACGCAGGCTTTTCCAACCAAAGTAAACCATGTCCCACATTCTATAAATCACTTGGTCTCATCATCCTTTTACTCAAGATGTATTCTACTTCTTTAATACGATTGCCAATTTGCCTATTTTAACAAACTCACATTACAAACTAATCAGGTTGAACATCATTTCTAGTTTTGACGTGACACTTTTCAACAAATAATCCTATCTGCCAGTACTTTAACCACATTGATGACTAGTTCCAAAATGATAATCTCCTCCAACTTTCATTTTCTACTCTTCATGCTATTCAATGAGGTGGAAACATTTAGAGAAGGTAGTATAGTTCATTAAATACACCCCTCTCACCCCCTCAGAAAAATCAGTAATTCATCCCTACTAGGTCCAAGGTGTTAGCTTATGGGGCTTGATTTTTGAGACGAGGATTTTTCAGAAACAATCTCTCTATCTCTATGAGGTAGTGGTAAGGTTTGCGTATATTTTTCCTTCCCCAGACCCCACATGTGGGATTCCACTGGGTATGTTGTTGTTTAGGTCCAAGGTGACCAAGAAAAGTGCATGACTACATAGTAAATCCTAAAACTAAAATACCTAAAACAACTATAAGCTAGTGTTTGACCATAGACATTGGTACATTTTGAAAATTAATCTTCAAATATATGTTTGGCCATAAAGTTGATCAGATTTTTCAAATATTTTCAAGTACCCAAAAACTGATCTGACCAGTTTTGGGACTTCCACTCAAAACACTTCAAATGTTTTAAAGTAAAATATATGTCCAAACACAACTTCAAATTCCAAAATCACGCACCAACAACAATAGCATACTTAGTGAAACCCATAAGTGCGTCTCGGAAAAAATCCCAACTTGAAAATCTCAAATTTTCAAGGCCAAATGGGAGCTTACAAGTTACAACAAAACATTGAAAGCAAGAAAAAAAAAAGACTCTTGAAAAGGAAAAGAGAAAAAAGAAGAGAAAGTTTACTCTCGAGAAGTGAGCCCAGCAACTGCGAGAGTCTTTCCTTGAGAATCTTTTTCAGCCCTTATAAGCCACCAATCTTTCAAACAAACCTGTTTGTTTATTTGACAACAAAGCAAAATCAAAATTTAGGAAACCAAAAAAGAATCAATTTTTAGGGATTTCTGCTAAGAAAGTCCACAAAATATACTCACTGTTGGCTGAAAACAAGATTTTGATGAACTGTTTTGGGGTTCAGAAGATTTCTTCTCCTCATCGACCCTTTGAGTTTGACAAGTTGAAGCAGAAGCAGAAACCATTACACCCTCCTCCTTCTTGCGCGGGAATGTGCTTGTCTTTTATATTCCTACGTTTTTTATGCGGCCACATGAAATTTAAGAAAACAAATTAGACTTTTTAATTTTACACTACTAAATTAAAGTTATTGTCACGTAGAAAACTGGAAATAAAATTTTGTCAAAAAAATAAATAAATTATTTTTTTAAATGGACTAAAATAAAAGTATATCATTTTCTTTTAAACGGATAGAATATCTAATTTCCTTTGGAGTTACGAAATGACAAAGTGTGTCTATCCATCTCCTTGCACCTTGTTTGGATGATTGTAACCTATTATATTGTTAGTTTAGATATATATTTATTTTGATTGTTACTTACCTTTTATTATATTACATTGTTTAAATTCATCATTAGAAAATGAGATAAAAAATCTTATTTTTGTGTAATAATTAATTTGGTTTAATCGCGTTGTTACCTTAATATTGTCTTCTTATTTATGTCTTTACTTATTATTTAATACTAACTTTTACTCCGCCTTTTCATGGTAGCTCTACCTAATACCCTACTTTTCTTGTAGGTTTATCATTCAAATTGTTGATGTGTAATATTATATAACGATGGAGAATGATAAAATCTATCCAAACGTTGTATTCGTCAAAATCATACAGTATGATACAATACTACATGATACGATACATTATAAAATAATACGTAATAACCAACCAAACTAAGCCTTAAGAGGCCAGAAAAGTCATTTATGTGATTTTTAAAATGTCTAATTGTTGCAAATAAAGGATAACCAAAAGCATATCAAGTTCACTATATCAGTTTGATAATGGCAGACATATTTCTCAGTTGTTCAGGTAGAAGAAAGGGCACAAACCTTACCCCAACCTCGACAAACAAGAAGGACCAGAGGCATGAATAGATCAAACAGCTGATATAAGAGCAATTATAATTGATATGAATTATGGAAACATGAAATTATTGAAATCACATATCTTTAAGATGGAGCAATTATAATAAATAGGAAGTTCATGTCCTCATTTCTCTTATTTGTGTTATCATTTTTCTCCTTTGCGGATGTTTTCTGTGGCATGGAGAGTGTGTGACTGCAACCTCTGAAATGGCATCCTTGAGATTTGTAGTAGATGTTTTTGCCTGGTATTATTCATATTGAACCCCAGCCACCACCTCCTGGGGTCAGAATCTGAAGTATTTCCCCAGCCTGCACCTCAATTGTGTTTTTTCCACCAACATATACCTTCCGTTTATCTTTCGTGATGAGGAAATTAGCACCCCGAGCCCCATCTTTTCCACCCATCAGCCCCCTTGGCGCATGCACACGCCTTTCTGATAGGATACTCACAATGACTGGACGCTTGAATTCTATCTCCCTGATAATGCCATCACCTCCTTTATGTTTTCCAGCACCACCACTATTCTCTCTTATTCCAAACTTATGCAGTATAACTGGGTATCTTTGTTCAAAGATCTCTGGATCTGTCATGCGAGTGTTGGTCATATGGCATTGGACTGCACTCGTCCCATCCCAAGTAGGTCCAGCCCCACTTCCACCTCCAATTGTTTCATAGTAACCAAAAGTGTTGTCCCCAAAGGTTAGATTATTCATGCAACCCTGTGAACAAGCACAGGCTTGGAATGCAGTGAGAACGACATCGGTGACTCTCTGTGATGTAAGGACATTACCACCCACCACTGCAGCCTTGTCACTTGGAGAGAGAAATGAACCAGGAGGTATATAAATCTTTACAGGAGCCAAGCAACCTTGATTGAGAGGAATATCAACGTTCACCAAACAGCGTACACAATAAATGACTGCAGCAGCTGTCACTGCTTCTGGGGCATTCCAATTACCATAAACTTCTGGACTGGTCCCGGAGAAATCAAAAAATGCTTCTCCCTTCCGAGAATCTATGGTAAGCTTTAAGTGTATGGAAGACCCATCATCCATGTAATCTTCCTCTTCGATAGTCACTAAGTCTCCCTCTCCGGACCTTTTTGATTCAGAGGAAACTCTCGCAGCAACAGATTTAAGCATTTCTCTCACTGCTTCTTCGGCATTAGCCTGCACATGGTTCATGTATGCCTGGACAATTTCCAGACCATATTGCTCAATAAGCTCATTAATAAGGGTAATTCCTCTCTGATTTGCAGCTACTTGTGCGTGAAGGTCAGATAAATTATCTTGAAGTCTGCGCGTTCCTGGAATCTTATGAGTTGATTCTTCAGAACAGGGGTAACAAAGAAGTTTGGTGATTCCTTCTTCCTGAAAAATGCCCTTCTCAACAAGTTTGAATGTTTTTATTGCTGCTCCTTCCTCCCATATGAACTTTGAGAAAGGTGGCATACTTCCAGGAGTAATACCTCCAATCTCTGCATGATGCCCTCTACTCGCGACAAAGAATATCAATCTACCTTTGTTAAAAACAGGTGTAATAACAGTTATATCAGGCAGGTGGCTACCGCCAGCAGAAGGATGATTGGTGACTAAAACATCTCCCTCATTTAGATTATCACCCCAGTACTTCAGCTGCCACCGAACGGTACTCGACATAGCCCCCAAGTGCACAGGAACATGGGGTGCATTTGCCACAAGCCCACCATCAGGGCCAAAAAGTGCACAAGAAAAGTCTAGCCGCTCTTTAATATTTGTTGATATAGAAGTCCTCTGCAAGGTGCGCCCCATCTGTTCAGCTATTCCCATAAACCGATTGTTGAAAATTGACAGCTGTACAACATCTGCAACTTTTTCATCTACCTTTGAAGTATTGACAGCCGACTCTATCTCTATTTTAATGTTGCCATATTTAGTAACAATGGCCTTGCAGTTAGGTTCAACAATGACAGTACTATTCCCATTCATGATAATTGCTGGGCCAGGAATAACATGCCCATATGCCAAATTTTCAAGCTTGTACAAAGGAGTGTCGTTCCATCCATTCCCAAAGTATACCTTGTAGTGACTTTCAATTTTAGGGGCACCAGGGGCTGAATCTAGAGCTCGAGGCTTCAGTATGTTAGTAACTCCAACACCACGAACCCTGACATCACATATAACTATACTCCTGTTTTGAAGTTTAAATCCGTATTCCCGTTGGAACAACTTGACAAATTCAGCAGCATAATCACCTCCTGATCCATCATCATTGTTTGGTTTCTTTACCATGATTGCGGTGTCTGTTCCCTCGTACCTTAAGTTTAAATATGTTTCACTGGTTATACTTGATTCTCCGAACCCTTGCTGCTGTAGCTTTGACTTCACCTGTTTCAGCAAGATAGTTTCTCTGCGAGAGGCTTCAATCACAGAATCAGGGCCATAAACAGCTGAATATGGCTCTTGTGCCTCTTCTATCACATCAGCTAACCCCATACCATATGCACTTAAGATCCCACACAACCTGTGAATCAGAACCTCCTTCATTCCAAGTGATCTAGCAATGGCACAGGCATGTTGAGGACCTGCACCTCCAAAGCAAGCAAGAGCATGGTTGCTTGTTTCATGACCCTTCATTTCTGTCAATTGTCGTATTGGACGACACATGGTCTCATTGGCAACATTCACAAACCCTTGTGCAATCTCCTCAACTGTCATGTCCTTTGCAGATGAATCCTGGCTCTTTCTGTAGGAATTGATTTGCCTTGCAAGTTTTTCAAACTCTTTCCTGGTAGCATCAATATCTAATGGCTGGTCTTCATTCGGGCCAAAAATGGAAGGGAAAAAATCAGGAATGACATAACCTAAAATAAGATTTGCATCTGTAACTGCTAATTGCCCTCCTTTCCGGTAACACACTGGTCCTGGATGTGCACCCACTGAATCTGGTCCCACTCGGAAAGAACCAAATTGAAATTTTAACTTTGATCCACCACCAGCAGCGACCGTATTTACATCGAGCTGAGGTGCTTGAATTATTGCACCAGCAACCTGGGTTTCTATAACTTGTTCATAGCTACCAGCATACCGGCTAACATCAGTAGAAGTACCACCCATGTCAAAACCGATTAGCGCCTTGTCTGTTTCAATCCCGAAGAGTGTCTGAGAGTAACCAACAACACCACCAGCAGGGCCTGACAAAATTGCTTTGTGGCCCGAAAATCTATGTTCTGGTGCAAGCCCTCCATCCGACTGCATAAACAAAACATTCAATTTCCCTAGTCCTTCATCAAATTTGGACATAAAACCTGACAAGTATTCTTTGATAACGGGAGTCAAATATGCATCTACACTTGCTGTAAAACCTCGAGGAACAGCTCGAACCATTGGAGTTAAAGCAGATGATATAGATACATGCCGGAAACCCAAACTAAGAGCTAACTTTTCCAGAAGTATTTCATGTTCAGGGTAAGTATAAGAGTGAAGCAAAACCACAGCTAAGCAACTAATACCCTTTTGCAGCAAAGCATTCAGTAACGGTTTCAGAGCATCCTCATCAAGTGGTTTTACAACCTTGACAAGCTCACCTGAAATACCTTGAACAAGTGATTGAGAAGAGTCCAATTCTACTCCCTCCTTATCAAGAACCAGCTCAACCCTCTCATCAACCTCTACAACCTCCTCATACAGATTCGATGGTTTTGATACAGTGAGGTCAAATATATGTGGACGAGCCTGGTTACCAATCTGGAGCAAGTCCCTGAAGCCTCGAGTGACACACAGTGCGATTCTCTCCCCTTTCCTCTCTAACAATGCATTTGTTGCCACAGTTGTACCCATCCTCACCCATTCTATCTGATCGGTAGGAAGCTTCGAACTACGAGGAATTTTCTTTCCAGTAAATTCCTCCAAAATCCTCCTTATCCCTTCAACAGGAGCATCATCATAATTAGAAGGATCAACTGACAACAACTTCATAACTCGGCCTTCCGGTTTTCCAGGAATGTCTGCATAGACATCAGTAAAAGTGCCCCCTCTGTCGATACAAAATTTGAGTTTTGCTTCACTTTGACTCCCCATGCTAAACTACAGGTAGTGCAAGAAATGACTTGATTATACAGTAGATATTGCAATAACCTGGTATATTGCGAGTAAAAGAGAGTTAAAAAAGGGCTTTGGTCATGTGCATGACAAACTCAATTAGCCAAAGTGTAGTACCAAAATAAACACAGCACCACTGCAGACTATGCACCACAAGAAATTGCAAAAAGAGGAGCATCAAACACTGTTAAGAAGGGAATTGATATATGTATTCAAGTGCTTGAACGTTAACATTCTTGCATATAAGAATCAATAAAGCCAGCAACCATAAGAGGAAAAAACCAGGAAAGTCCCTTAAGCATGGGCAAAGGAATATTTTGGTCCCTTATAAATACAGCTGAACATAAAACATTACATAACACTTTGGTTCAAGCAATAGCAGATTTTTTAAGACTACAACAGAAAAAAGACAGAAACTAATAGCACCATCTGTTGAGCTAACGTACTGGAGACTTCGAGAAACCTTTTCCTAAGTTTTCCTGTTGTAAAGAGGAGAATTCCTAATTTCTTTTCTTGGCTTTAGATGCCATATCGCGGGGATACAGCAAATCAAAATAAAATATTAAAAAATAGAACCAATAAAAACTAAAATAGTAATAATCTATTTAAAGGCATTACATTAAGGAAAGAAAACCCATTTACAGTAGGAGAACTTCAACTTCTTCCCAAACTTTCCTTCTTGCACCAGGAACAAAGAAGTATAATGCATCTCAGTTTTAACTGTATGACAAATCTATATTTAGTTGCTACAGACCCACTTTCGTAATCACGTCGCGACCAACCCAATTTAATTGAAAGATAATTTCCAAACTAAGATACTTAACCTTAAAATTGCACAGATTAAGGCTCAAAGCACAATTTTCCTCCAACTGAACTTCAATTCTTTTTTAATAGATCCTTCCATGATCCATTAATGAAATCTATTGTTGATTAAGGCTCCTTGCTTCTAGATTAGCTGTTTGGTTTCTAGGGACTCTGGGCAGATTGGATTTGCGAGAAAGAGTGTCAACCAGTCCTTTAATTTTCTAGGATTAAGGAGCTAGTGTCTACATATAGGTGTTAGTTTAAGTGTGACTTATCTGTTATTTGTTTGAACAAAGCTATCAACTTTGACAAACATAAAGGTTCTGAGTTCAGTTCTATATACAAAGGATCAAATATTTCTACGTTCATACACTTAAAAGGACTACTTTTTTTCCCTTTTTGCATAAAAAAGAAAATGAAAAGAGCATCAAACACTATAACTGAAGAATGAGATGATGTACTTAAGTGTTTGAGTTTTAATATTCTAGCATATGAGAATCAACAAAGCAAGCAACCCAAAAACAAGAAAGTGAGAAAAACAAAAAAAAGCATTAAAATTATGATTTTTTAGTGAAGACCATCCAACGCTATAACAAAGGGAGAAGATGTATGAACTCGAGTACAATGAAAACAGCAAGCAACTAAAAACAAGAAAATCCTCCCCCCTCCCCCCCCCAAAAAAAAAGAAGCAATATGCACTCAAGTGCTTGAGTTTTGATATTCTAGCATCTGAGAATCAATAAAGCAAGCAACCCAAAAACGAGAAAGTGCAAATGAAAAGGGAAAAGGTAAAATATATGGATCTTGGGCCTAACTCAACCCCCAAAGCTAGCTCACGAGGACATGATTCCTTAAAGACCATATAAGTAGACTACTCATGTGGGGCATTTTCATTCCTCAACTGCATTAAAAATGCTGACTTTATTTATGAAGGGCATCAAACACTATAACTAAGGGAGAAAATATATGAACTCAGGTGATTCAGCATTGATGTACTTCCTTTCCAGAATCAAAAACAGCAAACAACCCAAAAAAACAAATTACCCAAAAACACAAGGGTGGGGGGTGGGGGAGGAAACACAGTCAATTGAATCTAAGAATCAATGAAGCAAGCAAAACCCAAAACAAAAGAAGAAACAAACAAAACCAAACATACGGGTTTGCATCAATTCAAGTGCTGGAGATGAACAACAAACAAAAATTAACATATGGGTCAGAAATATAAAGCTTAAAATTTCAAGAAAACTAAAACCCCACAAGATTTTCTCAAATTTCAATCAAATCCCAGATGCTTAATAAGCTAATTATCACTAAAAAGCAAAAGGGTACCTCAAGAATTCAACAAAAACTGCTTAGTTCTTCAAGCTTACAAATCCAAAAATGATTCGATGACTAGGAAAAAGAGCTGATATTGAATCACTGTATGAAACTTCGCGGAAAATCGAGTGTCATATTAAATAATTATAGTAATGATAAGGAAAAGGCATGTAGTGACGAGGCTTTAGACTTTTGATATCGAAAACTCTTCAATTTTTGGTATGGGCAATTAGATATTTAAATTTGATTAGAGTTTGAATAAGTAGACATACATAATTTATGTGACATAATACATGTAGGACGCATATGTTTAATTGTTTAATTTTATACAAATTAACATGGATATCAATTGAAATCAATTTTAAGAAAACAAGTATATATGTAATGTAGATAAAAGTATAGTTTTGCACAACACAATACACACACAAAAAAAAGATAACCAACTACTTGGTATGAACTATTAAATTGTGTCCCGAGCAAGTAAGCGGGGCTTAATTTGAAGAGGATCATTTTCGGTCACATTAAAATTACTTTTTGAGGAGGTTCGTTTGACATCTAAAAACTTATCAGCAACAATCAGACAAGTGAGAAATGTTGGGGTGAACCAAAAAAGTTTGGGTGAAGCCGGACCTAAGCGTTGGCTAGGTAAGTAGAAATCTAAAGACAAGATTCTGAAACTTCCAAACCAAAGAAATGTAAGATGAGAATGAGCTTTTTACGTTATGTTTCAATAGAATGAATTCGGGGCGATGTGCCTATTTGAAGTGGCGAAGGCCTATGTTAAAGTAAGCAAAAAAATAGGTTGAGATGTGAAGCTTCACTTAGTCGAACTAGAAAACTCTAAAGAAGGGACTAATCATCATCATAGTGATTATTTTTGCAACAATTTATATCTCAATACTCGACATTTATACATTAAAATGAATTCTCAAGAAATTATATGTTAAATTTTGTAATGCAAACTATTCTTCGGAATTATATCAATTTGTTGAAATGTTTTAAAAAATAATAATAGTGGAGAATGATACTTTATAAATTAACAAAAATGTCTTTATTCTATAACTACATACTACTAGTCTACTACTAAGAATAAATACTCGAGATTTCTAAATTACATTATAGTGATAGTTGAAAATGACCCTATAATCTATCAATAGTTAGATACATGTATAGCATCGTACAAAATCTTAGGAGAAAAAAATCAATTGAGACTCTCTTTATGATCCTACGAAGATCTTCAATCTGCATGCCTAATAACATTTCAAACAAAGAAGCGTTTATTTATACCTATTTAAAATTAGACACAATCAACTTATTTGATGCTAGGTCCGAAATCAAATAAAAGTGCTATTATACATGATAAGTCTTAATGAATCAAATAGTCCTTCGACCTAGTAACCATAGAATTGAGGACATCTCATGACACTAACTTTTAGAGTTTAATATATAATGGTCCAAAGTTTGAAACGAGATGTGGCTGTAGTTTAGTGGTAAGAATTCCACGTTGTGGCCGTGGAGACCTGGGCTCGAATCCCAGCAGCCACACATCCATTTTTTTTTCTACACCAAAACTCTTAAAACGGCGTCGTATAGCCTCACATACTCCACCAACGACGTCGTTTAATGGACCCGCACTAGGTTAAATAGCTTCGATCTAAAAGGTTTTCAGTGTTACTCTAAAAGGAAGAAAAATCGAAGATCGTAGCTTTTGGGGTTCTTCGAATTCTACACCAATTTCCCCTTTTTACGAATCACTGTAAGTTTCATCATCGCATAATTTAGTTTCATTTGTCAAATCTTGTTTTTTTCAGAAAAAAAAGAGCACTTTTTTATTGAGCTGATTTTGCGATGCGATTTACCTTTTTGGGTTTATTTTTTTTGTATTCCGTGCAATTGAATGTTTGATCTGTTGGGATTTCGGTACATTGTATCAGAATGTGTAAAGGAAAAAGGAGAATTGTTCATTCATATTTTTTGTTGTTTTGTTTTGTGGGTTTTACCAAGGAAATGGAATTTGTTGTGATATGAAATGAGTTATGTAGAAGAATTGGGTTATGGATCAAGGGCTTTGAAGGCTATTAAGATGAAGCAAAATGTATAGGGGAGTATAAGTTTCATTTCTGTAGTGCTTAAGGAGTTCTGCAAACTTTGGGAAGGGAATTTAATGGGGTTTTATTTTGTATGTGTAAAAAAGTGTGAAATGTTCGTAATCGGAAAATGTTAATTCCTAAATCATTTCTTGGTGTTTGAATAAACTTTTTTGATAAGAAGGGAAGTAGGAGTAGTTTGGTGGTGGACAATAATGATGTAGAGTTGGGAGAGAGGGGTATGTTGGGGGTGTTCGAATGAACTTTTGTTGGTAAGAAGGAGGGAATCGGGAGTAGTTTGGTGGAGTACAATAATAAATAGAGTTGGGAGGCGGGTATGTTGGTGGTGTTCGATGTTAGCTTTGCGAGTTTGAAAGGATGAAATTATTGTGTCAAAATTGGTGAAGTGGGTGATGTTTAGTTGGAATGAAGAAATCTATAAGAGTATATTGGCTTTATGCACCTCAAAAGATGGAAGGCGCTTTCCCCAATTTGGATTCGCTATTTAACATTTCTATTCATGAAAAAAATATTTAAGAGCTAAAACAGTTTCCCAAGAATGTTCTAATCATACCGAATCAATACTTTGTGATGTGGAAAAGGTTGTTGCATTTTGCTTAATGTTTTAGCTCAAAGGATTATACAGCGTGAATTGCTGGTATAGCTTTAGCATGAATCAGATTTTTCTCAGCATGTGCAATCCCCTAAGGGTCCAAGGGGATGGAGACAATTGGATCAAGATGGGATTTCAAACTTTTTGAATTTCAAGGGACAAAATTTCATGTGAATGATCCTAATTAACAACTAAAATCAACTGGTATCCAAACATTGGATGCAATCTGAAGAATCAGAAATCCATAAGATTAAATTCTTTCGTCCATATCCCTGGAATCATTCCAACCCAATAATGTCTGGACTAAAGATATAAGCATGGAGACTATAGGATAAAAGAAAAGAGGGAAGCGGAAGAGGGAATGGGATTGTTAAGTATTTGTTTTAGGATTTGATTGGAAAGGGAAGAAGTTAAGTGTGATGTGACAAAGCTTAATTTAATTTGTTCATTAGGTTAGACATTACAAACAGTTTCATTAAAGGAAATGTTTTGAAGGAAAGAGAAAGAAAATAAAGGAGAGGAGAAGAACTGGAAAAGACAATTAGAAAGGAGAGAAGAAGAGGATCAAGCTGAATCTTTTAATGTTGGATTGACTTTTAGGAAGAGAAATTAACACAGAAGAAACGAAGTGCTTATTTTATCTTTTTCACTGGACTAATATGGCTACTGTAATTAGCATTGATCAGTTGTTGGAATTTGTTAGTTAGCTCCGTTGTCTTAGGTTGACACTGAAAAGGGATTGATTAGTTGTTTTGTGAATGCTTTTCCCTTTCCTTGTAACTATGCATCTACTTGATGCTCTTTTGTGAATGAAACATCTTACATTATCCAAAATAAATTAACGCAGAAGAAAAAGAGGAGATAGCGTCACGTACCCTAAAAGTAAGAGCTAGCATGTGTTCATTGCGTTTGCTGGCATCTTGGTTCTTAGCTCATTGGCCAGTAGATAATACTCATTCCTCCAATAACGGTCGTCTCTTGCTTATTTTTTGTTGTTCATCTACAATGAGTGCTTACTGGAGTTGGTATTTTGATTTTGTTGTCTTTGTTTTTTTCCCTTCCTTATTTTGGCATTTTCTTCTGCCTTTACTGTTTGGCAGTCTGTTGAATAGCTTTGCTGACTAATTATCTAGTTGAATAGTTTGTCTTCTAGATTGTTAGGAAACAGGTGTTAGTTGGTGTGTGTGGCTGCATAAAACTTCTAAATATGAATACGAAAGTTTGAGTAAGAATTTTTGGATCAGTAAAGTGAAAATGGGTAATCAAGAAAAGAAACTCAGCAATAATCGCCATGATGTTTTTCCAGTAAAAATGACTTATTAAGACAGATTTTCACTTTCCAGTGACTATCCTTCGTTTTTACTCATCCTTTCCTTGAGTGTTATTAGTTCACATCTTAATTGACAAAATATGGTGGTTGATTTGTCTGTATTTTTTGTGCGTGAATGTTGCAGATGATTGACGACCAGGACCTCGGCTTCTTTGCTAACTTTCTTGGTATCTTCATATTTGTGCTGGTCGTCGCTTACCATTATGTGATGGCAGATCCAAAATATGAAGGCAATTGAAAGTTGCTTATTTCGAATTAGCTTCAGCAACAATAGTCATGTTAGTTGCTTATTTCACATTAGCTTCGGCAACAATAGTTATGGTCTTTTACCTTTAGCACCTCTATATGATAAATATTGAGTTTTAATGGTGAAACATTTATTACTGAGCATTGAGTTTGTATGTGACTGTTTCTGGTCCATAAAAACTTTGCAAAAATTATTGATCAATGCAATGGAGTGAAGGATCTCATGTTTTCCTCCCCTCACCTCCCCCGACTGCCGTTGCTTAATATCTTATTGATCGACGCATTAGCTTTTCATAATTTACTTGTACCATCACATTGGTATGGTATAACCAAAAAGTCATTCATAGTTTAAATTGCCTAGATGATTATGTGCTTAGTTAAATGTAGAGAAGATTCAGAATAACATATTGCCTTTGAATTTGAAGGAAAACTAGAGAGACAAAAGTAAGAGAAACAACTATAGATCTACAACTTTATGCTTCATGTCCATTTGATCATATGGATTTGCTTATAGTAGCTTATGAACGAATTGGTTCACCCAAAGGATCTTCCCATTTCACCAATTCTTTCATCGAGCTGTCGATGTCTCTTACTTCCCTCTCCAAAAAGTTCATGCAAAATTCTAAAGAACACAAATAACTGACAATCGTTCCTTTAAGCTCTATACTTGCAATGTCCCTCACTTTACCATGAACCTCGTTTGAGTTCTGCAGAAAAGAACTCAGAATCATCTCCATCTCCTCGTCGTTTCTAGAATACATGACATCCCCCCTTGGATATGATGAATTCCCTTCTTCAAGATCATTCGGTATATTCTGCTCTGGCTGGATTTGAGATGTTTTTAAGAGTCTGATAGAAATGGTTTTCTCAAAGCAGCTCACTGAAGAGCTTAAGGCATCCTTAAAAAGCTGTACGTCCTTGTTTATGTATTGTTGAAGCTCCCTTTTGTCAGGATAATACCGGTCGAACGCTTGAGAGAGGAATTCAATATCACAGGACATGAAGAATAGAACATCTGCCATCTTTGACAAAGATAGTTGGAGCTTTTGGTAGCAAGAAATTGGAAAAGGAACAAACCAGAATCTAGGTTCCAAGACTGCATCTTTAATGAACTTTTCCAAGTCATGAACTTGAGATTTTAGAGTCTTTTGCTTCTCCATTAGCCCCTTTTCCCTTGAATCAACTACCATGTGTTTAGTGAAATCTTTGAGTGTTCCTTGGATCAGATAGAGATGTTTCTTGACTAAAGTTGCTGAACTTGTAGGCTGCAGAATAAGTTCGACGACGACGAAACAAGCTAGTCCAATGAAAGCCTCAGTGAGTCTGTAAATTGCAAATTCACTAGGTGGACCATAACTCTTTCTGCCCAAAATCAGTAGTGAACCTATTACTGCTGCTGTTCCTCCTGCTTGAGTGAACATCCTACTATGCCTTAGAAATGTAGTGAAAATTATCCAAGGGAGGAGGGATAAGAACCTTATTTGCGCGACATTTTGAAAAATAGTGCACCCAAGTACACCATACACTGATCCTATAGCTGTTCCTTGTGCTCTAGCATTTGCTTCTGTGAAAATTGCTTCTTTCCTTGTAACAAAGCTAAGGGCTATTGTGAGGCCTGACCAGTATCCGTTTTCTGTGTTAAACAGAAGACCAAGCAACACAGCCAGCCCTAACGACAATGAACACTTGAACGCGAATACCACCATTCTCTCATTGATTATTGGCTTAGTCCTATCAATGCAGACTCCTCCGCAGCATGATTTGTTTCTACTACTCTCCGTTGTGCCCATTAGTCCTTCGTTTATTGTCCTGATCGTGTCAGAATCACTCGTACACATTCTGAAACAAGATAAGAAGAATAGTGCTGCTTGATCTTGTTTTGCTGGTAAGATTGGTTCATTGGAATGACTACAAGAGTACTCCTCCTCAAACTCCCCTTCTGTTTCCATATCTGTTATTGAATTATGTGGTGAAGATGGTCTATCTTGCCCCATTATTTGACCAAGAAACATCATAACATGATGTGTGACTTTAAAGAGCTCTTTATCTATCATTCTTGTGGGAAAAGATGGGCAAGAAGTTAAAGCCACTTCCATTCCTTTCATTGAAATATCCATGTTTTGAAAACCAAGTCCTGGATCTGTGAAATTGGGATTCAAGTATCTTAACCAAGGCTTCTCCCATTGTAAACCTTCCTGTTCAAAAGTATAAGAGGGTCATTTAGATTATTGAACAAGAATAATTTCGTTTCATGTATGGATGACGACAACAACATACTCAGTAGAATCCCACAAGTGGGGTGTGGGGAGGATAGAATGTACGCAGACCTTACCACTACCTCATAGAGATAGAGAGGCCGTTTCTGAAAAACCCTCATCTCAAATATCAAGCCCCAAAATCAGAAGAAATAGTTTATTTACTTTTAACAGTAAAGTCGTAATTTCTGTTATTTTCATGTGCAAAAATACAATTTAATAACTTTACTGTTATAGTAGATAAAGTTCAGCGATCGTATTTAACTTACCTCCAAGAATTTGATAGTCTCAAGAAGCTTAGTTCCTGTATCAGTAAATGGCTTTGTTTGAGATATTAGCTCCATGGTAATTTGATCATCTTGAGTATGGATGGCTTTCAAATATAAATTTATTCTTCCATATGCACTTTCTGCATAAATTTGGTAGAATTTTTTCACCTGTTGCCAATGAAAATTTATAATATATGTTAGCAATCAAATTTTTGTAGTACTAAAGGACACATTAACTTATGATAGTTGTTACTCCAAAGTTATCTATAATGACTCAATCCGCTAGTGATATTGTTCGTTTTGGGCCTAGGTCTGCACGATTTTAAAACACGTCACTAGTAGGTAAGACTTGTTTACTTATATACCCAATATCTCCCTTGTGTTTTGTCGATGTGGGACTTGTCATCTTAATATGGGTTGTTACATACACCCCTGCAATGGACTCAGCGTCTGACACAGCGTCACCTAGATTCAGCACTGACGTTTGCCTCGCCTTATTGGGATTCGTCTAAACTCAATTGAACTCTGGCGCACATCGACAAGGCTGGCACAAGAGTGTCTCTTATACCATAAGTAACGACCCACCCCACTAGTGATATTGTCCGTTTTGGGCCTAAGTCTGCACGACTTTAAAACGCGTCACTAGTAGGTAAGGCTTGTTTACTGATATACCCAACATCTCTCTTGTGTTTTGTCGATGTAGGACTTCTCATCTTAAGATGAATTGTTACATTATCACTTTAAAAGTTTGAGACTAAAGTTGACAATTGTTCCAACTATAATGAGGTATGCACAATATTTCCTCTATTTCAATATAAATGAAATTTGTCGCACGTATAGTATTTCTTACACTTTAGCTTCGCTTCTGGTCCTACATGTTATTTATTTCTTGCAGAGTCGTATGAGGTGAAAATTTTACACGTCTTTCCACAATAGTGACATGACATGATGAAGTTATGTGCAACAACTATATGTACAAACCCCACACATATTTACTCCGATGCCTCATCTCTTTCCCCATGTTTACAATTTAAGTTTATATTATGGACCATATCAATCAAATTAAATAATATAATCAATCAATTTTGTCATAAGAATAAGGGCACTCTAACAACCACATAAAAAGTTAGTAAGTTTTAGATTTTAAATTTATTTTCTTAAAGGTCACGGGTTCAAGCCTTGAAAATAGTCTCGAGCAGAAATGCAAGGTAAAGTTGCATAAAATAGACCCTTGTGATCATACCCTTTCCCAAACCCTGCATATAGCGGGAGCTTTAGTGCACCCGACTTGCTATGATATATTCAAGTACCTAATAAAACCTTTTTCCTTGTAATAATGACTATATACTAAAACATAATTTGTTTAAACAAACTCTGGCATAATATATTCATGGGTCAATTTCGGTTGTATATCAGCTCTGTTGCAAAACAGATTGAATTAAGCAGGTCAAAAATAAGTTGAGTTAATAAGATAAGAAGAGCTATTAATTTGCTCAAACTTAAATAGATTAGACGAATCATGATTTTATGGACCGATTTTGCCATTCATAATTTCACGTAACGAGTTTTTTCACTCTTTGCACGATAATTGTGACTCTTGACGAACTCAAATTTCGAACTTAAAATATATACCTCGATAGTGAAAACAATATTTACATAAAAATCATTGAAGAATTTTTATAATAAGCTTTAATTGATAACTACACATATATTTATAGCTTTAATATATGTAACTTAAATCTTTATTTTTTGCATAATAAATTAGATAAGTTTGTCAATTTCAAGTTAAATTAAAATAATTATAAAATAAATATTGATTTGATTTTATAAATATTTATTACACCAAATAGACCTTTCCTAGAAGATCCAAATTAATTCCACTTCATTTTTAGTATTAAAATATAACATTATTATAACAGACAAATTATACCAACTTTAGTAAATTAAAAAATAATATACCTAAAAATGAAATTCTTACGGTTAAAACAAAGTGCTTTTATATATTTGACTTTTCAAATCTTGGTTATATCGAAAGTATATATAATTTAAAGACAAAAAGTTTAATTTATATAAAATTAAAATGTAAGGATAAATAAATTATACTGTCAAGTTATTCGAAAAATATCTATAGAGTAACTCTTAGTATAAAATAAAATTTATCACTATTAGAAATGGAGGTTTTTTTCTATCGAGAATCAATGAAAATTTTGTGTTGTAAAATATGATTTTTCCATCTTATTTTCATCGAACCATCTCAATGAGAAAATAGATAGTAGAAAATTGATTCACATTGAAATATTGGGTATAGCCTTAACTTTTTTCTTTTCTCACTAATTCAACACCAGAGGTGCATCCTTCCCGGTTCTCTCATACTAGGAAAAGGTCTTCTCAATGCTCTAACGCCCACACTGAATATGGACCGAACTGTCTCACGACATCCTTAACCCAGTTCACATATCGCTCAAATATCTTTATATATTCATTGAACATTTTTCAGTAGAAAATTTCAACGGGAAAAAGTAGTAATTTTTCAAGTAGTGCGCCACTAAAAAGTCAAAATTACTGATCGATAAATTCTATAGATAAACAATAAAAATTATCGCTAATCCTATTTAATGACGAATTAGCGAAATATTGTCAAATGATTAAGTCAGTTACGAATAATTTAACAACAGAATAGCAATGAAGTTCACATCTGATATAAATACTGAGTAATTAAAGATGATTTGACGGTGTAAAAATTAGTAATTACACATAAATTAATGAATATAAGTTGTATACATACCTCATGATAAGCTAGCCAAGGATAGGGCAACAACAAAGCTAATATAGAAGCCACAACTCCAAGTAAAGTGCTAAAAGCAACTCTAAGAGGGTGCATCACAGGTGAATTGACATAAACCCCATGAATAACAGCATCAACATACACTATAACAAGTTGTCCAAATGCAATTCTTTTGCACATCAAATCTGTATTCTCCGGCAACGCCACCAAAAACGCGCTCACCAAGACCATGAGGGCGGCTACCTCGGGTGAGAATTCGTCGTTGGCGATGTAGTTATGAAGCCATAGGCCTAGCATGGAAAGAGGCATGATTTGAAGTGTGGCTAGACATGCATGCCAACATCCCCTCAAGGCATGGCCTAACGTGGCATCGGATACGAGGAATACCGATGTAACGTAGGAAAAAGAAGGAAATGCTAGTTGCTTCGCAAGAGAAGGTGGACTATAGAGGGTGACACACCCCACTATAGTGCATGCTAATGCGGTTCGAATAGACGAGTGTAGCCTCATCCACCACATGGCACGAGCACGTTTCGCCACCATGGTAGTTGGCATGATGAGGTAACAACTATTAGCCTTAAAAAAATTTCACCTTCTAGTGACAAGACAGCTACTCTCTCCACATATGACACTAACTAAACGGTTAACTAGAAGATTCACCTACAAACAACAAGACGATTTCTTCATGCACACCCCTAAATACGTTAGCTATCTGAACATTCATCTACCAACAACAAGACTTCTAGCTACTCCCTACACCCCACTAAACGGCGAGCCAGAAAATTCACCGGTCAGCAATAGGACGACTAGTACTCTCAACATGTCATGAAATGGCTACTCCAAAGATTCACCTACCAGCAACAAGACAGCTAGTACAACATGCTACAAGATTCACCTATCAACAACAAGACAACTACTCTCAGCACAACAATAAACGACTATATGGACATTCATTCACCCTGGTAGTAACAAGATGACTACTCTCAACATGACACTAAACAACTATATATAGACCATTTCACCTGCAAGCAACAAGACGATCATTTTCTGGACGCGATCGACTAAACAACTATATGAATCTACAAGAGGAAAATAGGATGAATTTATGTTTGTAGGCTCACTAGTTTTGCTATTCCAATTTTAGTAGGTAGTTGACAAAGTAGTGAAGTGGTCCTCTAGGCTTAAGTAGGAGAAGTATTTATAGAATTGCCAAAGAAGTGTCACACTCACACATATGGACAATCCAACTTTTTACCTCAGTTAAAATGTAAAAACATGCATTACACAAAAAAATGAGAGAGTAAAGTATCTATAATATTAAAAAGTTTCATGTACTTAATTAATTAATAACCTTGAGATGTAAGAATATATTCCTCTTTAAGAGGGAATATTCATTTTATCTCAATATATGGAAGGACAAAAGAATATAAAGAAGATAGTGAAGTAGTTGCATCCTTCTGAAAAGTTATTTTTCTTGAGTCGAGGGTCTAAGTAAAAAAGTCTCTCTGTTCCAAAGAAGTAGACGTAAAATCTGTGTACTTTTCACCTCTTCTAATTTCACTTGAAAAATTACACCGAGTATATTATTATTATTATTTATAAAAAAAAATAGTGTTTAATGATTAAAAATATATGTCAGACATAATTATGTAGACCCTCAACAAAATTTGTGAGGCTCTTATATATACCTTTTCAATGAGGAAACCTTTAAACTTTGTGAGCCTCTCACCATGCCACCTTGTTACAAATTAATTACACACTCTTATTTACTTTTAAATAATATGCAATAAACATATTGTTTTATAACTACTAGATGCTTCAAAAATTTCAGAAACAATATCTTTATCCAATAAAGATAGACATATCGCGTATGTTCTATCGTCTTGTAAAATTTAATTACACTGAATGCATTGTTCAAAAACTTAAGTTTTACCTCTACAAATTTCTAAATTGAAATCAATTATTTACCTTATTAATGACAATGATATATAGCTTTCTTAGCTTTAGTCTATTTTTTTTTCTTCCCATCATTGGCATTGCACTTTTAATTTGGTAAAATCCAAAGAAAATGGCAAAAAACACACTAGACATTTTTGGCCATTTTATGAGGCACAACAAATTAAAGGATAAAATAAATTTGAGGTTTCTTCCAAGAGTCTTGGAGGTAGGATTGTTAATTAACAAATCAATACTTTATATTATATTAAAATTGTAATTGTTTAAGGGAAAATGTTCTAGATTTGTCCTCCATTATTAATAAAATAAATTAGCTTAAAATATCTTGCACAAATTTGTCTAAACTTTGTAGCTCTTTCTTTTGTCAAATCAAATAAATAATGTGATATGAAAAGTAATCACCATCAGTACAACTAAGCTTTACCAATTAAATTAATTCTATCAAAATTAAAATAAAATGAAGCAGGCCAATTAATTATTCACTCGTATAATTGAATTCTCAGACTAATTTAAAATTTATGAATTCTTCCCTATCATTAGAATGACGATCCCAAATATTAGTTACTAAATTTTGTCTGAACGTGTGTGTATATATATCATCATATCATCTATATATATATATATATACATATACATATACACTATATTAAAAGTGTGAAGACCCTTAGAAATGTTGATTGAACTTTTTGCCCTTCATTAAAAAACTATGCTTTAGATAAAATCATTTTTTCATAAATTTTCTTTAAATTATTATTTAATTATATTTATAATATTAACTTTTAAAATATATGGAAAGAAGTGATAAAATAAGGA
>JBCEWC010001386.1:3832-41655 GCA_038996855.1 Solanum aculeatissimum
CAGGTTGGGTTGTCACTCCCCCCCCCCCCCCCCCCCACCTAAGACCATTAGGACCCGCAGGGGCGGAACTAGAATAGGAGTACGAGTTCAATCAAATTCAATAATTTTGGTTCAAATTTTGTATTTGTCCTAAAAAATTTATTGAATATGTGAAAATTATTATTTTAGAACTCAAATGACTTGAAAAGATTATAATTTTGAACTTATAAACTTCAAATTCTGACTCCACCTCAAAAGACGTACCATCATAATTTATGAAAAATTTGACAAAAATATGTCAATCCGACAAGATTTTTATACAATTTAACAAGATAGAAGATTGATGATAACACGATATTAATATTTCAGGACAATAACATAAAGTTTGAACCGCTAGAACTTGATCTTGTAAAAATTATTACATCCCTAAAAATCTTTCATTAAACTCACTCGCCTACTAAATAATTTAATTCTCGTACTTTGTATTAAATCACATAATAACTATATCTTAAACCTAAACATAACCATAATTTCCATATATCATTTTAACTTTTTCCAAATCATTTTTTTAAAATTATATTTTTATGTTTAATGCTAAATTATTCTTGATAATAATAAGAAAAATAAGGGACAAAAAGCAAGAAAATTTTCAGATATCATGGAATTTGTCATTGTCCCATCACTTCAAACATGTTGCCAACTTGACTACTCATATTACCCAACCAAAATTAAAGTATATAATAAAACAAAAACAAAAAAGAAAAAAAATGACTTCCACTTTGAAAAAATCAATTTATTTGAATAATTAATCTAATCTAATCTTAATTAATTCCAAAAATCTATATACGTCAACCCCAAATCTTCTTTCTTGATTCTTTTATTTTATTTTATAATATTTTTTATTTTTTAATATTATATTTTTACTATGTGTGTTTTTTCACCTTTGTCCAAAAAGTTTAGGGATTGAGACAGGAAAAAAAGGAAGAAAATTGACTAATTTTTTTAATTTTTATCTATGTGTGTCTTTTATTCTAAAATAATTCATGTTAAAAATAAAATTAAAAAAATAATTAAATTGACATACATGACAACAAAAAAGAAATGAATAAAGTTTTTGCTTAATTAATACTATATTAAGTCAAAGGACCAATCTTAATTAATCAACCTTTTCCATTGCACTTTAGTATTCATTTAGAGCCCGATTAATAACTCAATTTTATGTTGAGATCGCGATTCACAAACTGACGCATGGAACTCATTGATTGGACCTGCCAATCCCATGAATCATAACACTCGTAATGATTGACTTTACGAAGATCCCATTGGAAAATTTCATTTTGATGATAAAATGCGTCTTACTAAAAGGTAATTTAATTTTTAAGACTCGAATTTAAGATATTCGACAAAGAATAAATGAGTACTTTTTTTTCTACACAAAAAAATGCAATAGAAACTTTTTTAATGCTTGAACTTATTGGGATGAATAATTGTTACCCCCACCGTTTCAATCTAATTGTTACGTTATTCAAAAGTTAATTTGACTAAATTATATTAACTCGATATTTTAAAATAAAAATTTTAATATTCAAGAACTTTACAAAAAGTATTATAACTTGCACTTTTTTTTCATTTTAATAGAATGAAAAGCTATATCTTAAAAAATGTTAATCAAAATTCGTACAATCTTATTCTTAAAAAGAAACTGTGACAAATAAAAATGAACGAAGAGAATATATCCTTAATTATTTTTTGTTCCAACCTTTGGATGGTCAACTATGAAATGAAATCCAGCTAAGTACCACCTTCTTATTACACTATAAAATCTAGCAGAAGAAAAAATTGTCTCTTGGAAACATCAAAGTTCCAAAACTTGGAATTACTAATTAATTTCAAAGAAAAAAGTGGAATATATTTTGTAAAATTAATTATTTTTCACCAAAGATTATATTATATATATTAACATCTTACAACTTTGACATTTTTATAAAAGCTTTATATATATAAAAAAAAAGATACAAATTGATCATAAAAGATTATGTCATATCAACACTTTATCTATTCCAACTTGCATTTAGTTTTTGCTTTTAATCTTCTTAATTTACAAGTAAATAAAGTTACAAATTGATATTATATATTTAAGCTAAATCAAAAGATTCTCTAAATTAAATACCCTTTCATATGCTCTAAATGCTACAACACCACATTTCATGCTCTAAATTGATATTAGTTCTTTCGTCAGAAAATTATATTGTTTGTGTAGATTCAAAAAGATTTAATTTATTGTAATGACTCAGCCTGTTAGTGATATTGTTCGATTTGGGCCAAGGTCGTACGACTTTAAAATGTGTCACTAGTCTGTGTTTTGCCGATGAGGAACTTCTCATCTCAAGATGAATTGTTACATACACCCCCTCTATGGATTCAACGTCCTAGCTGAGGTTTGCCCCACCATATGAGATCTACCTAGACTCAGCACTGGGATTTGCCCCGCTTCACTGGGATTCGCCTAAATTCAGTTGATCTCTGACCCCATCGACAAGGCTGATACAGAAGTAACTCTGATACATTCAAGCCACTAGTAATATTGTCCGTTTTGAATCTAGACCCAAAGCGAACAATATTACTAGCGGACTGGATCCTTACATTAATTGAGTTATATGTAACAAGTTATGTCGTGTAGCCACATTCAGTTTGAATTCATGCCAGAATAACCAAATATAATTTTATAATACCTAATCATATCTTTCATAATTATACATTTAATTAATTAGAAAATTTAAATTAAAGCCAATCATGTTTCTAAATTAAATTAGATATATTAATTAAAAGGGATTGAAGAGTCATCTAACCCCACTATATACAAGAAGCCAAATAACATCCATTCTTGAAAATCTTTCATGCACATGGTTTTAGATTAAAAAATCAATATCAACAAGAAACAAATAAAATAAAGATTTTTTTAAAGAAAATTATTTTGATATTTTCTACTCTAACATTATATTTAATGTATTTGAAATGAATTTGGAGGTGGGATACATGGTATACAAGAAAATTATTAGTTGAAGAACATAGTCCAATTGATAATGTTTTGAACTAAATAACTAATTTTTATATTGGCAAATCATTTAAATGATAATTATAATTATAAATAATATTTGTGATAATGAAATTAGTTATCTTAAATATAAAGTGATTAAGTTATATACACTATTAGGTGTGAATCTTCAATGAGTAACAAATTCACACGAACTCAATAATTCTTATTCATAAATTGTATATATATTAAAAAAATTCATAAATATCTATAATATTGGATTGTGAATCCAAGTATTACTCTCTCTATTCACTTTTACTTGTCACTGTTTCATTTTTCGAGATCAACTTGACTAAATTTCAAAACTAAATTGAAGTACGTAGGTAAATTTAATATTTGAAATCTAAAATTTATATGGTTGAAAACTACACGAAAAATATTATAAGTTGCAATTCTTCTCACATTAATATGATGATGGTCAAATTAGTTCATATAGTTTGACCTCAATAAGTGAAATAGTGACAAGTAAAAATGAACGGAGAGAGAGTAATATTTAACTTGAGCTCATTGTAATAGAATTAACTAAAACTCCACAAGTAAAGATTGTAATCTACTACAATAAATTAAATTATACTGATTAATATGCAATTTTTAAAAAAAAGAAAATTAGTGCATATATATATATAAATAATATCCTTAAAAATAAAACAAAAAGAAATGACAGGACAGAGTTGACAAGATTGACCTGTGTCCTTTCCTCTTCACAAAGCAAAAAAACTCAGATTCTCCTTTGTCCCATCCAATAATTTCCCCATTGCATTATCATCTCATGAATGCCCTAAAAAAAACATGAAAAAAATTCACAAAAAATTGCTCGAACTCTTAAAAAATATCGTCATGTATGTGTCAGATTCTTTAAAAATAACCTGACACAAGAATGATAAGAGTAATATTTTTGAAGAGTTTGAACAACATAGTCAAGAAAATCTAATATCATGATGATAGTATATATGTAACTATCTTAATGATGAGATAATCAACTTTCCTTTCTGGTCTGTCTCAACTAATAAAGTGTTCATACAAAATATGTATAATCTTAATAGTCATGTGAGTGGTGGTACATTGATGAAGGATCATGGGTTGAAGTATTAGTAACTCCACCACCAAGATTTAAATACACCATTCTTGAATCAATGTTAATATTTGATCCAACATTTCCAGTACCACTACTAGTACTAGATGTATGATCATCACTCATGTTAGGTGGATAAATACTAGTCGAAGAAGGATCAACATTCGCGCTCCCTTCCTCTCTGGAGATAACCATAGCCGCGGATTGAACAAGTTCAAGGCAAAGTCTTAACTTATTTGGTTCGATGTGGGCATGTCCCGGGACAGCCCCTTTAAATAGAAAATCGGATGTTAGGGTACGTAAAATGTCCAAAGGAGTGATCCCATCTACTGTTCGTACATTGGGATCAGCATGGTGGTCTAATAGAACCGCGACCATGTCTGGTGACACCATTTCAGCTGCAATGTGCAGCGGAGTTTTCCCTGCAGGACCTGCAGGGAAGTTAACATCCGCTGCACCTAGCTCTAGTAGCGCTTTCACAACTTCCCTGCTACAATTTTCAACTGCATAGTGTAATGCAATTGATTCATCTAGATTTAGTCCTTCTCCCATTACCATGAGCTTCACAAGTTCAACGTCGGATGAGTCCAGGGCTCGTCTCATCCGACGGATTTTTTGGTCCTCGAGCTCAGCTGCAGAGCTGAGGTCGAGGTGTTGGTGGTGATGTGGCATTAGGGATCGACGTGCTAGGTTGGATTTGAGGCGTAGTTCTTCGATTTTTGCTACAACATCAATGGGAAGATGTTTAGCCAACATTTCAGGTGGAAGTCCTGATTTTGCAACCAAATGTGAACAAGTAGTCCATAATTGATGCATGTCTTGCTTTCTTGATGCTATTAGAACTCTCATCACATCCTCAATTGAAGCTTTTTCTACCATCATTGCCAATTGCTTCTGCTCATATCAATCCAAAGACAAACATAAATTAGTTAGAGCTCATGTGGTTTAACGGATTGAAAGTAGCTGATCAATATCGAGTGTAGAATAAGTACGTTAAAACTCATATATTTGGACATATTTAGATTGCATTTGGATATCCAATAGAAAACATAAAAACATCATGAATTAGTTAGATTGTATTTGGATATGCAAACTACAAATGTGTTTGTTCAAAAATTGTAGTTCCATTTTCTTTTCTTGTAAACCAAATGAGGAAAGTAGATCACTATTAGGGAAAGATTTGGTTTCAATCACTTTTGAAAGACAAGATGGATAAATCAAGAACCATATTTGGAAACATTTTAGCTAGTATGTGAAATTATGATATTCTAGAAACTATAAATAACTATAATCTCACATGAAATCAAGACAACAATTGTGAGATAAGACATCTAGTATCTCAAAATTCCATCAACCAAAAAAAAATCATTAAACAATACAAAAAAAAGGAACAAAAAGAAAAGGTTAAAGATAACAAAATTAGAGAAGAAAAAGAAGTAGTTCTTGGATCAAATGATTCCAACAAAAAAGATCCAAAAACTTAAAACAAAAATTAACCAAACCCCATTCCCCAAGAAAATGGAAAATTTGACTCCACTATTTCAAAAATCAAAAAAGTGAACCAAAATTAAGCGCAGAGTTTAACTTATATACACTGACAGACAGATCGTGCTAAGTATTTTCACATCATTAGGTCATCTTAACTTGACTTTTTTTTCAAGATTTCGAATTTCAAAAACTTGATACTGTCGGCGGATATAAGTTAAACTCATTAAAGAAATGGAAAGGACAAATGATTGATTTAACCTGAGTGATCAAAGCAAGTTGTTCAACCCCAAAAGATCTAGCGGCTGAGAGTGTATCAAGTGCAAGATCAACGGCTGAGGTGCAATGTGTATGCCAACAACCTCTTTCTCCACAATTTGGCCTAGGTTCATGTTTTTGTGGCACAATTGATACTTGTCCACTATACAAAAACTGCATCATCAACAAAAACACCTCATACCCTACAGAGTTCACCGGTATCACCACACCAGATGTTGCTGCTGCTGATGATATCGGTGAACTCAAGCAACTCGGCCCGTTATTCAACAGGCCGAGCTGAGGGCTGGGTTGAGGTGAGCCCGGCCCACAGAAGAATTTCCTGAAGAATTGACTCCGTGCTGCCAGCACGCAACGATGAGCATGGATAAAATGACCTTCTACATGAAAAGTAACATCACTAAAAGCTTGGCCATTGATAAGAAGATTGAGATAATCTAAAGAGAGACTTCTTAAGGAGTCTTCAGGACTACTACTCATATTTTTTTTAAAATTTTGTGTATAAACCAAAGTTTTTATTTATTTATTTTGGTTTTTTTCTATTTGAGATTCTTTTCTTTGTATATGGTTGGTGTTTTGTGTTGTGTTGTGTGTGGTTAAAATATGTAAAGAGAGAGAGGGGGTGGAGCAATATGGATGGTTATTCTGGGCGGCTGAGTTATTTATATTTGAAAATAATAATAAAAAGGAGAAGAGAGAATATGCATAAACGACGACATATTTAGTGAAATTTCACCGATAAAAAGGACAATTTTGGTACATTAAATAACTCTTGCTAGCTATGTGCAAGGTTCGAGGAAGGGCCAGTGAAATTTCACAAATAAAATCTTGAAAGGATGATGTGTATGCTGCTAGCATAGCTTTATTCCGAACTAGAGAGATTGTTATCAACAGACTCTTGATTGACTCGAGTAAGTCATAACAAAACAAAACAAGAAGAAAAAGAGAATACAATACAGAATATTAGTTTCAGTACTAATAGAGACTTCCTCTGTTCAATTTATGTGATATTTTTCATTTTTTAATTTTTTGAGAGTGAGAGTTAAGTTTGATAGAAAATTTATGCATGAAATCTTCAAAAAAAAAATTAAATGAAATTTATAAATAACGTAAAAAGTACTATAACTGATAATTCAAAATATTTAAAAGATACATGCAA
The DNA here is from genome assembly GCA_038996855.1 of Solanum aculeatissimum. NCBI lineage: Eukaryota > Viridiplantae > Streptophyta > Magnoliopsida > Solanales > Solanaceae > Solanum > Solanum aculeatissimum. The sequence continues at coordinate 10,898 of JBCEWC010001386.1, forward strand.
AATTTATCGTCTCAGATAGACTTATTTGAATCTCAAAATTTGAAAAGTGTCATATAAATTAAGACAGAGAGGTAATATGATAATCGAAATAAAGAAAAACATCATATAATAATAAGTATAAGAAAGCGGGAGAAAAAAAATACTACTACACCGAGAAGGAAAACTAAGCAGCGTGCACAACTATCTACTAATCTTCTATTCTAATCATCAAATTCCATACCTTTTATTTTAATTTATTTTAAGATATTTTTTCATAATTCAAAATAAATATCATTAAATTTATCAAAACTTGAACCAAGTCAAACAAAAATCTACACTAATAACCGAATCGATAACTTTATATATTATATTTCATTTGATTTTAATATATTAAATATTTTATTAAATTAAATTTATTATTTTAAACACAATATCGATTCAAATCGAACCACGAACCTGAATGACAATACATCATTAGATGTGTTATAATTCTAGGATTTGACATTTGACTTGTCATTTTTATTTCCCCTAACTAAACCCTACCATCCACCCTTTGCTAACGTATTTCATCATTTTCCTACTGAAAATTAAGTACCAACACCACTTAAATTTGTCTCCTCTTTACACACTTAAATTAAATATTCATATTTTTGAAATATTTACGTAGATATATTATATTAAAAAAATATTTATTATTTATAATGATAATAATTTTTTTCGTTGGCATACTTATAATGTAGTTTGTCGTCATCTGATCAGGAGGTTACAGATTCAAGTCTTGGAAACAGTCTATGACAGAAATATAAGGTAATGTTATGGGAACCGAAAACAAAGCAGGAACAGACTTGTCCTTTGGTCGAGTTTGCTTCACTTCCTGAGCCCTAACGAAATAAGTTTTTGGAGGCGAGAAACTCCCGTTCCCTTTCCTTCCGCTCACTTACAATAGACTCTTAGCTTGTGGTTGGACCCTTTTTCGAACCCTGCATAGTGGAAATTTTAGTGCACCGGACTTGCCCCAATACTTATAATAGAAAATTATGTATAAAATGTATTGATGGACAATACATTTATCACCCACTTTAGTACAGATTGTGATGACAATTTCTTACCAAACAAATACAATATGTTTTAAACACTTATAATACATTTATATTGTATGCATAATTCACTTTTACTATAAGTACATATTTATCATAGCATTGTTATATAATGTTATAAACGGTAATAACTAAAAAATATCGATAAAATTAATAATTATTTATTAAAAAGTACTCGCCCCAGTAATGTTTTTCCTTTTTATTTCTTTGAAACCATTTAATGTGAATTAACCTTAGAAAAAAATGATTTTTTTACAAAATTTACTTTGTGTTAATATAACCTAGAAGTCATTTTCTTCATGTCTATTTTGTTATATACAATACTTTTCTCCCCAAAATTAGGCTTTTTCATGTATTCTCTTCAACAATTTTTTTTGTCCTTTTCGATAAATTATACTCCCTCCGTCTTATTTTACGTGACACCTTTTTACTTGATACGATATTCAAGAAAGAAAGGAAGATTGTTTAAAATTTGTGGTCCGAAATCATTCAGATTTTTGTGTGGCTGAAAATTATTTCATTAGGGGTAAAAAGAAAATTTAAAGTTAAATTATTTCCATTTAGAATAAGATGATATTTTTTTGAGCACTGACAAAAAAAAGGATATCACGTAAAATAAGATAAAGAGAGTACTACTAATAGATTTGGCCAAAGTAAAGCTAGCTAGAAATTAAAAATGTTTTATATAACTATTGGTAAAATAGCATCATAAATTTCCAACAAAATATATACATAAGATTTTTTATTTCTTAGTTTTCATTTTTATAAAATTTTGGTCAAATAATAGTTAGGAAAAGAGAGAATATATATTCCATTTTATTGATTGACAAGAGTTCTTGACTTGCAAGCTATTAAGTTGAAGATAATGGTGGAATATTACTATAGTAATTTGCATAAATATCAATTTAAAGTGAAAAGGATGTCAAAAATAGAAAGAAATTAAAGTAAATACCCTCTTAATTTGTTGTTTTACTTATTTTTATCCACAAAACATAAGAAATATAGACAAAAAGTTTAAAATTTATAATTTTTGTCTTTTTTTTTCTTGATTGGTGTTCGATACTTATATCAGACCTTATTTTATTTGTGTTCACACCTCATAACGACTAATCCAAAGGGAAATATTGCTTTCATTCTTTCAATAAAAAAAATCATATTCAAGGTTTAAGCTAGACACGAAAGGTTATTTAGATTAATAGTTCAATCGAATTCAATAATTTCAACTCAAACTCTATCTTTGTCTTAAGAAATCTAGTACGAAAGGTTATTTCCGCTCTAATAAACTTCAAATCTTGATTTCACCTTTAAAACTGAAGACTCCTAATAATAATTTGAGGTGAAATTTTAAAAACAAATCATTAGAAAAGTGGTCAATAATTTTTTAGGAGGGGGCAAAGAATATATTAATCTTTTCTTATTATAGAAATTAATATATATCAAAATCAAGTTGCCTTAGATTCAAAAAATATAAAATTAATCTCCACTTGTGCTATAAATACAAAAGAGAAATTTGGATACCAAATTGCAAGTGCTTAAGGAGAATGACCCCATCACCCATGTAAGAGCTTTTCCTTTAATTAAGTTACATTTCAACAACTTGAAAGATCAAAGAATCCTATTTAATTTCCAAAAAATATTTTTAAGAATATATTTTTTCAACCTAGTACCATATTATCTACATAGACATGTGTGGTAACAAATTAAACTTCGATAAATTAAATCAGTATCATATCAATCTAATTCAATTGCTGATATGAATCCATTACACGTACAATACATTATTAACCGTTCTAATATGATGACTGAGATTCTTTTATCTTTAAAAAAAATAGAAGTTCTTATTAGAATGTATTTTACTCTCATGGTAACACATACACACAAATCCAAATTAATTAATTATTAATTAGACTATAAAGTTTTGAATGATTGAAAAAATAGAGGGACCATCTTAAAGAAAATATACACATTAGACTTTTGTCATGTATTGCCTTTGAACCCCACAAAATTTTATTGACCCCTCTCTCTATCTCTATTTGTGTGTTTTAGTCACTTTGATTTGATGTTAGTGAGCCATGAATTTGTCATAAAATTATTGGTTGATAATTCTATATAAAGAAAAAAAAGTGGTTAAATATCGTATAAACTAATAATCATTAATATATATATATACACACACTAATGTAAAGAAAAAAACAATGTTGGAATTGATTTTTTGCCAAAATTAGTGGTGGTTTTAATTATTTTTGTATTTCAATTATATTGATTCGATTAATTTGTATTTATATGGCATCGATTTATTATATACATACTGTTATGATCGCATATTAATTTGATTTTATTAATATTCTAAATGTGAAGTTATTTATTTTTAAGAGAAAAAGACACTCCTATTAGTTCTTTTCACTTCTCGTAGAAATGAGAACTTCTCAATATCCCTCTAGTCAGATGGTCGCAGGGGCGGAGGTACCCCTTTGTTAGGGAGTTCATATGAACCCCTTTTGAAGAAAAATTATATTATTTATATATAATTAAAATAATTTAGTATATGTATATAGTAAATGTTGAATCCCCTTCGACTAATTCGTATAGCTATTTTTTCAAATTTTAAATTCTCTTAGCGATAATTCTGACTCTATCACTAAATGATCGTTGGCTAATTTTGTCACCCCATCCACTTAAAAACCCTTCATGCAATTATTCATGTATGAGAGAGGTAAAACGTTACATTTTTTATTAAAATATTTTTTATCAATTTAAATTCTTAAATTAATTAAAATTTGAATAAATCTTATACATCTCATCACACACACTTTTACGATGAAAAAGAACCTTCACATTCTTCAACACACTCTCTCTCTTAGATTTTTTTTTCACTTTTTATTTTTTTATAATTTATTCTCTCTCAACCTTTAGAATTTTGGAGGAGGCACATTCGAAGGTCGGCCAATTTTGACTTGTCTTGAATAAACCATGCACCAAAAAAAAAAATTATTCGATATTTATTATTTGTATTTGTATTTCTTCAAGGTTGCGTATAATAGCCTTTTTTCGAACTTTACGCATAGGGGAAGTTCTTCATATTCTGCCGCAAAATTTCCTTATTAAGAGTGAAGTTCTTTGTAATAAAAATGACTTTATATTCAGTATGACTCAAACTCGAATCTTTAATTAAGAATGAAAAAGTATTATCGATATGCACCAAATGCTTATAGTATATAAAAATATTATATATATTAGAATAAGTGTTTGACAAAATTAAAGCCATTGACTATATATTTTTGGCTATTGGGTCTTGGAAATAATTATTATAAATATGACTGCCTTTTTGTGATATTTCTAGTCAACGTTGATGAACTCAAGGTTTCTATATATCACTTCATCATTCTATTTCAAATTTCTTTGTTTGACTTTTTTTTAAAAAAGATTCTTAAGATCTTAGTATAATTTATATGGTCTATTATAGTAGCTAGTGGTGGGAAATTAATATTAAGCTAATTGAAAAAGGCAATTTAAAAATTTTGAATAAATAAACAACCTGTATAACAAATATATATTAGATTAAAACAACACGTAAATGAGCGTAGAAAAAAATTTATTCGTACTCAATATTTATGTTAAATAGTTATTAATGCAAGACATGGTGTGCATGTATATGAACTTTAAATAACTCCCTCACATAATATTTTGCCTCTTGAGATATATAAAATTTCTTGTTATTTGATTTAATGTACACATTCGATGATTTGGACATGTGCAAAGAAGAAGTGTTGACACTTTTGTTAGGAGGTGCGAGAGATGGATGTAGGGGTTACGCAGAGGTGATTAGACAAGATATGACAGAGCTTCATATTACTAAGAATATAGATTTAGATAGAAAGGAGTACAGTGGAGGTCGTCGCTCGCGTATGAGGGTAGAAGGTTAAACGGCTAGCTAGTAAGGGTAGGATGATATTTGGACCTATGATATAATAAGTTAGTAGAGGTAGTTGTGCTTTTATATATTGTGTTGTTATTGTTCGTCATTTATTTTGTAAATGTTATTGTCTTTACAAATTATCATTTGCTTTCCATTCTAGTCGTTTAGTTTCATATCTAGTATTTTCTGCCTTTGGGGATGATATTTTTGAGATGAAGGTCTTTCAGAAATAACCTCTCTATCTCTACGAGGTAGTGGTAAAGTTTGCGTACATTTTACCCTCCCAGACCCCACTTATGGGATTTCACTAGATATGTTGTTGTTGTATTCAATTTAAATAATCATATTTTGTCAAGAGTAAGGTTGCTAGTATTTGTCAGAAAGTAGTATATTCTGTTCTAATTTACGTGACATCAATTATTTGTATTTCGATAGTCAAAGTTCAAGCTAGAAAGAGTATATTATAAATATATTAATTTGAGGATTAATTAATTATAGCAAGTTGTAAACCAAGTGGAGACAAAATGGGACAAGATTAATCACTTAATTAGATGCGTTTTCAAGTAATCACATGAGATTTAATTAACCTTTTCGATTTATCTTTTAATCTTTAATTAACATTTCCTAATAGGGAAAAAGTTGAAAAAAGAACACATTATAATATTTTATATTGCCTTAAAAAAAGAGTAGTTGCTTAATTGCTTTTTCATAATATTATTTTATTTAATGGTACACCTTAATCTATTATTTTTAAATTAAATGACTCCTCCATAATATTTTTTTAATATTGGTCTTGTAGGATGTCAAACTCATATAATTTAGGTGGTGGCATTTAAAAAATAATGATTACGACTTCAAATCATAATTAGGAATATAAAATCTTATGTCTTTCTTAAAGTGATATTAAATAATTAAAATATTAAATGGTGGTTGGATTTAAATTCCAAATAAGGCAAGAATATCTTAACAATCAGTAAGTGTGAGTAAAATTCTCTAAAAAATTTCACCATTTGATAAAATTAAAAAAATCTTTACTCTCTCATATTTTTGGACACATCACTTCATGTAGTATATTAATTGAATACATCAATTTACGTAATGTATTGGTCGAATACATCACTTTATATGATGTATTAGAACGTACATAATGTATCGAGACGTTGAATGTTGTATTTAAAATAATCAAGACGCGATGTATCAAAACTTTGAGAAATGTATCCCAAATAGACACGTGATGTATCAGAACATTTTGGGATATGATTCTTAAAAATTCTACAAAAGTAAATGATGAATTAGATCAGATATTTATTGGAAAATAATTAGAGGCAATAAAGGCCCATTTAAGTAAACATAGTTACAAATTGACACTAAATATGGTATAGTTGTTTATACAATTGTTATTAGTAATTATTCCCTTTATCCATTTTAGTTATCATGATCGATAAGATTTGATTAAGTTCTTAAAAAAAATTAATTAGAAGTGTTATTTGACAAATATATCTCATATAAATAATTAACTTTTTATCTATATATTTGCTTCTTAATTCTAGAATAATTAATGTCAAGGGTAAAATTGGAAAAAGATAATTATTTTTTTCTTGTTTATCTAAATTGACAACTATTTTTAATATACTTGACAACTAAAATGGGACGACGAAGTATTTTTCAAATATATATATATATATGTATTATGATAAGCAAAGGTGATTATGATTAATTATTAGGGTTTTATATAAAAGGTTTTTTTAGGTTCCCTAATTAATCTTGCTAGCTTTAGGGAGACATAAACCATATATGTAAAATTTAAAAATATAACCCCCACCCCTACCCCCACCCCACCCCACCCTCACCCTACCCCATTGCAAAATCCACTTTCTAAATCCCCCCCCCCCCTCCCCTTTGACTTCCTCTTGTTCTAGCCAACCCTATCATCATAACAAGTTCACAATAATTCCCCAATTTTGAGTGCCACTAAGGTAATCAACACCCCACCCCCCACACCAAACTAATTTTTTTGACAATATATTTGTCAAATGGAAAATAGTGAATATTTAAACAACAACAACAACATTTTACCTATGATATAGTGGTAAAGTCTGATAAATATGAGTTAAAGGTCTTTCGGAAACAATCTCTCTATCTCTATGAGACAGTGGTGAGGTCTGATAAATATGAGTTGTGGATCTTTCAGAAACAGTTTCTCTATCTCTATGAGAAAGTGATAAGGTCTGTGTACATTTTACCCTCTCCAGACCCCACTTGTGGGGCTTCACTGAGTATGCTATTCCTGGAAAATATTGAATATTCGATCGGAGTAAAAAAACTGTAAGAGATAAATCTATTTATCGTAAATAGATTTTGTTGTTCTACTAAAACTTTTTATTTCATCGAGCCCCAAAATTTGTGATGCCTCGTTTTCTACGCCTTGAGTGGTAATTAATTTTTATGGTACAAATTAAGAAAAGGAAAAAAAACAAGACCTAAAAAGAATTAAGCTTTTTGCCATTCCCTAATCCCTATTATTAGTCATAGAAACCTTAACCTATATCTCAGGCAAATCAAATTAACTTTTCAAAACCTAAACTTGACAAACACAGGATATGAATAATCACTAAACATCATAGTACAAATGTCAAAATTAAAATTTGGAAAAATTATATAAATATACAATTCAAAATATTATAATCTCAAAAAGAATTTATTATTAAAAAAAATAAGAATCTCCTCTGACATATATCTATATCCCTTCTCGGATATATCTATTCTCTCTCGAATGCATCCCTATCCTCTCTCGAATACACTCCTCCCTTAAGTAGTGTTTCATTTGCATTGTATCGAACAATCAAGGAATATATCCGAGAGTAATGAAAACTTCAGGATTCTTGTAATTGGGGTGACTTCTGGGATAGGATGTAATTAACCTATATATTGCCCGTAAAATTAGTTTTCGACTCTTCAAATAGTAATACCTTCATATAAATTGAGACTGAGGAAGACTAACTATTGTGACTGATATTTACTAGTACGTTTTAGAGAGTTTTCAAATACATGTATTTTGTTTCAAAATAATAACTTATACTCCCTTCATCCAACAATAATTGTCTACTATTTACTTGATATAGAGATTAAGAAGCAATAAATATTAAGCGTAATCTTATCAAATCACCCTTTGACTATAATAAGTGTCTTGAAAAATATAACAGAGAATTGAATCACTATAATTAATTATAAGGATAAATTAAGAACTAAGTGTAAAATTATCTCTTTATTTCATAAAATAGACAAGTATTATTGAAAATCTATTCTTGGCACAGTAAACAAGTAAAGATGAACGACGATAGTATATGAAATTTATAATCAAAATTAAAAAACTTGATTCTCGAAATCTGAACTATACTACACATAAAATGGAATAGAAGATGTATTTAATTTGCATAGATAATATTGGGACTTTAATATGATGAAATTCTTCAACCACTTTAATGTATAGTCAATTTTTTCTTTCTAGATACACAATTGAAGGATAAGTAGAAATGCATATAACTTTAGTAGAAGAAAAATCTAAGATAGATATACACACAATTATATACATTGACTTTTCTTTTAATGTCATTTTGGAGGAGACACAATTCATGGCAATCCACATGATAAAGCATTAATTTGGAAAGAAGATATATATCTAGTGGACTTCACATTGTATACCCAAAAAGAAATTATTAAAATGGACAAGAGTGCATGAATTTGGTAAATGTTTAATAGCTCAACAAATCATGTTAAATTATATTTCCTTCTAATGTATGCTTTATTATTATCATATTGACAACTGTTGGATTTCTCATTTTTTTTATTTTTTTTCTGATATAGTATTTTCTATTTTTAGGGTTGATATATTTGAGTTGAGATTCTTTCAGAAATAGTTTTTCTATCTTTATGAGATAGTGATAAGGTCTGTGTACATTTCACCCTCCCCTGACCTCACTTATGAGACTTCATTGGGTATGTTATTTTTCTTATTGTTTATCTTCTTCCTTGTTATTTTTCATCCTCCATCTTATCAAAGAACATTTCAATGCACTAAAACTTTTGTTATCTATAGTGTTTAGAAAAAGGACCAGTTCCTCGCTAAGAGAGTGATATGTTGTGTGAGTAATTCGATCATATTTTACATGTGCTCTATGAGTCGCATCTAATCTTTCTTCCCAATGAGTCCTTTTTTTTATCTGGAAGATAGGCGTTGTGTTCAATTCGAAAGACATAATTTTCAATATGTAACTTGACATGAAATTTAAGAAAATTAAAGAAAGTACTCTTCAATCTTGTCATCCTAAATTAAAGTTATATTAAATGTCCCAAAATAACATCTAATTCTATGACATTAAACATATCACATGTAAAGTCAAAATTAAAATTCTTTCTGAAATCAAAAAATTAAAAAATTGCATTGTTATATCAAAAGAAGGATAACTATACTGATTCGATATACTCTAAAAATGCCCTCGATACAATATCAACGATCCATTTTTTTTTAAAACAACACAAAAAGTATGCAAAAAATGAATTACACAAAACCCTAATATAACTTGTACTCATTTTTTTTATTTTTTTGCACTTTGCTTAGCTACTTTGATGTGACAAGACAATACTATAAGACAATTTTGCTTATATATATGTGAGTTAATGAATGACCTTTCCTTCTCACTCAACCCCACATCATTTATCATACTGACACGTGGCAGTAACCCATGATCTTTCCATCAATCTGTCTGTTTGTATTCTTTCATTTTACATATTTTTTAGAATATAAATAATAAAAAAATAATTTTTAAAAAATTAAGTAATTAATATCTCATCAAATAAAATTTATTTAAAAATTATTATTAATAAAGTACTGAGGTTTCAGAGTTTTACAGTTTTGCTTTTTTCATTCAAAGAGTGCAGTGGCACTGATTTCCATGTCTGCTTAGATTCTCCTTCTTCTACTTCACTTAAAATTGTAATTTTTTTAATTAATTAATAGGCACTAAATTTAAGAATTTTGTATTAAATATTTGTGCTTATAAAACATGTTTCGTAAGTCTTATTTTATGTGATATTAATTAATTTAATATAATATTTAAGAAAAAAAATAATGATTTTTGAAATTTATAGTTTAAGATGATTCTTAAATATTTGTTTGATTGTAATTCATTAACATGCTCTATTTATCTTATTTTATGTGGTGTTATTTGATTTGACATAGTATTTGAAAAAAAAAAGAAGATTTTTGGGATTTATGATTTCAGACGATTCTTAGATATTTGTCTGATTTTTAATCATTAATATGCTTTATTCATCTTATTTTATGCGATATTGATTAATTTGGCATAGTGTTTAATAAAAAAAATGAAAATTTTTGGGATTTATGGTTTCAGACGATTCTTAGATATATGTTTGATTGTAAATCATTAATATGATTCACTCGTCTTATTTTATGCAGCATTGTTTGGTTTGACATAGTGTTTAATAAAAAAAAATGAAGATTTTTGAAATTTATGGTTTCAGAAGATTCTTAGATATTTGTTTGATTGTAAATTATTTTATTAAGGATAAAATAAAATTAAAATTAAAATTGTTTTTGATTATAAGAAAGTAACTTTCTTTTTTAAATGGACTAAAAAAGAAATTGTTCCGCGTAAAATGAGACTGAAGGAGTATCACTCTCATTTCTTTTTAGCTGTCACAGTTTTCTTTTAAAGAGTCGAGCAATATAAATTTTGACGAATGTTTTAGAATATATTTTTCATTGTATTGAAATGAAAACTATTGTAATTTGTAATAGTTTTTATATAGTTTTTGAATATCAAAATTTTTATTTTAAGATATCAAATTAATATAATGTAATTCAGCTTCGAAAGTTAGTCAAATAGACTTTCAAAAAATGCAACATTATTACAACGAAAAAGAAACTGATAGAGTATTATAAGTATATATTGAGTAACGTCAATATCTTATCTATAACAACACTCAACTGATCAATGGGTCGAGAATAGTTTGGATCAAAGTCATAACCACAACGAGATAGATTTAATTAAGAAATAAAATTTTGTCTTTATTATAAGCAATAACTTTTAGTATATATGACAAGTATTTAATCCTAACAATAACATAAGTATGAGAATATGAATATAAAACGTATAAGTTGTTTTTTCCATCGAAAGATTAGAGGATGTCAATCACAACAGATCGAGATAATAAAAGTATGAGGCCTATGTTTTTTGATATTTATAATCTTTTAACATTTTATAATATATTAAATATAATTATAAAACTTTCTCATTAAATATAATATTAATTTTCTTTTGTAATATTTATTTTATTAGCACAGTAGAAAATTGTTGTCTTTTGATTTGAATGATAAAGAAACTGATGCAATCTGATACTATAAAAGTCTCTTTCTATCCTCTCATTCTTTTTGCCTCTATTATTATTATTTTTTTAAAATAATTTCTCATAAATATATCATAAATTTCTAACTACACTACATTTATTTATTTGTTTCCTAGCTACTTTAATTATTTCAATGGCAATATTTAATTTATTATTGGGATCATATCGGAGTCGTATGAGGTGAAAATCTGTTGTACGATTCTATAGAGTGACAGTAAAAATGACTTATTTGTCAATTTTTTCACTATCAATGACAATATTTAATTTATTATATGGGATCATCTCTCCTAATTTCAATTTATATGACATAATTCGAGTTTCAAAAGTTAATATTTTTATTTTAATCCCAAATTTGAATATACTATTTTTTAAAGAGTTTTGAAAATTAATTTACATATTTAAAAACACATAAAAAATTGTCACATGATAATAATTTAAATATTGAAAAGATATATAAAAAATTATTTTAACTCTCAAAATTCAAAATATATCAATAAATTGAGACGAAAAGTATAGTATTTAAACAAAAATCTTTTATTAATCTGTATTTAATCACCACTAATACGTATGATGCCGTATTGTAATTTATTTTTTGGTATTAAAAATTACTAATTTAATTAATTTAAATTTACAAAGAAGCATTGTTTATTAAAAATCTAGCAATTCTCAAAAATAAAATTTAAAACATCTGATTAAAAAATAAAAGAATCACATTTATCTTAACCAAGATGAGCTACATGTAGTCAAGTGATGTTAATTAATATTTTTCATTGAAAAATTACACTAAATAATTAAATAAAAAGATACACAATTTAATTTATTTTTCTCTAATTTCATTTATTTTTTTAAATTTTAGCTAAAAATTTGGATAAGCCAAAGGAATCCAAGAAAGAAGTTTTATTTCAGACACAATGGCAGATAGGGCCGACAAGCATGGCGTTGTCTTGTCTTGTCATGTCAGCTACTTCAATTTAATGTTCCTCATAATTATATCTTAAAAAATAATTTCATTCGATATTTAATATTTGTATTAAAATCTAATTGATCCAAATAACAAGAGGTTTCAGGTTCAAGTCATAAAATTATGAGAAGTATCTTAATTATGTTTCATAATTATAGTTTAGGTAATTTAATTTCGTAACTATAGTTATAGCAGCATTTGTATAATTCACACAATGTTTGTATCATGCGCTATATAATTCACAATGTTTGTATAGCGTTTGTATATTTCACTATACAATTTGTGTACAATATTTGTATAATTCGCTATACAATTCGTAGATTTTGTATAACATTTGTATATTTTGCTACACAACTAGTATACAGTGTTTGTATATTTTGCTATACAATTTGATTCATGCACAACTTTTGTATAATCGCGCACATCATTCATATAAATCGCACGAATTATAAAAAACTCAAAGATGTTTGCCGCGATTCCGTAATTAATTCAAACTATAGCTATGTTGGCTAATTAACTAGTATATGTTTACTTATCCGCGTAAATTTTTCAAAACTAAATAATTTCTCGGTAGGAAGTGTTTTACTCCACATAGTAAGTCTTATCAAGCGCGAATTCAAATTAGTCTGCATTGGATAGATAACAATATATGAGTGTATTTCTATAAGTAAGGTCTGAAAAAAAATAGAAATATATCCGAACGTTAATTATCCCTGCCTCGTGGAGATAGAGGATTAAGATAACATGAGAAATTAGTCATAAGAAGAAATGTATTGTAATGGACTAAAGATTTTGCATTTCACCTTTGTTACTTAAAAGAATTTAACTTGAATGAATTCACCTTTCATCTTTCAGTACTGATAGATTTTGAATGGAAAAACTGCATTATGCAATGGCTCAAAATCTTTTACTGCAAAATAAAACTGACCCGATTTTTTTCTGATCGTTTTCTAGATAATGTAATTGGACGTCCCAAAGAAATTTTTGCGCAAGAACTTGCATTCGCGATGTGATGGATTCTTCGTCTTTGATAATGATGAACCCCTGCACATTAAGTTGACGAAAACTTGAGTATAGGCATGGACATAATATGAGCACTCCTACATGTACTCTTTCGAGCTATGTTGCTCAGAGTCTCCAAAATGTTGCTGCACTTGTGTCGTTCCTCCAAAAATGAACTACTTTTGGAGGATCTACACGCAGCCATCAACATTTTTGAAGAGTCTGAGCAACATAGGTTTCCAGGGAACATTTTGTTTTCAGTGTTTGAATGATCGTGGATAAGAGCAAAGTCAGTTTCATCCAAACATAATTAAATCTTGATGTTTACGAAACATTTTAGCTTGGAGTAATCTCTCTGATGAAAACACTAGCTTAGTATATCTTACTGCGAGGACCATAAACGAGCAGCAAAATATTGTGAACTGATTGACATTTGGTAGACTCACAAACATCAAATTCTGAACGAAATATGCTTACCTGAGGTCGTAGGATACGATCCATTTCCAGCATGATATCCTCAAGTAAACAACCTTCTTCGCGGCCTTTATACTGAGAGAAGATTATTGGCATGCAACAAATCGTAAGAGCGTGGATATATGGAGAATGGCTCACACCTACAAAAACCAGTCAACATCGCTATAGCACCTTTTAATCAGAGTAGAACTTTATAAGATATAACCAATTAATAACACCCTACCAGTCATGAAAAGTGCCTATAAGACCCCTATCATAAACGGCAGAAAGGGTGTTGTTCATGGTTACAGGAACTACATTCATCACCCAGACCGTCCATGTACTGAGGGCGACTGCAAATCCACCAAGAGAAGCACTCATGTCCTTTACATTGCGTATTTCTTTCTCCTCAACATCCATCAGTCTCCAGTAATGGCAAACTTGATCTTGCCAATAGATTGTATCCGCTAAGAACTGTTCTCGATCAATACCTGCAGCGAACAGATTATGACATGCTGAAGCAAATATTCTTTCCCCAAAAGAAAGTAAAAAAGTATCACTCATACAAATTTACAAATGTTAGAAGAAAATGGCTTCAAAGTTGTATCGGAAGCTCAGTGGCTTGGTATTCTTCCTAACTACATCTAGTTGATCTCTTCCGTATATTTACAAAAGTATATGATCATGAATAAGATTCTTGTCACAAATTTACCCTTTATACTATAATTTTATGGTACCATGGACATTAGAGGAAACACTTAATATGAAAAATAAAGGTGTTAGAATCATAATTACTACAACTTATACTAAATGAAGAAAGGGTGTTTTCCTCATCGTTATTACCAATCTGAAGGGATGTTTTAGAAGACCTATTAGAAGAATATAAAACTTTACATGATGTTAGATTTTCAGTCATTTTAAGATTGTTGCCAAAACTAAACACTGGCCAACAGGATAATCAATGAATGAATATAACACCAAGGAATAGAATTCACAAACCTAACCGACTAAGACTTTGTGAATACTCTGAAAGACGTTGTGGCCGAGGCAGTAGTTTCTTTGTATTAGATGATCAGTCACTTAGGGTAATACAGTTCCTCAGAGGTGTTTTCCATGATGGTTCAAAATCATCCTTAGAATCACATATGTCTACGAGTTTCTCTGCTGCATTATGCTGGAGGCATGAATTATTTTCTTGCTTAATCCAAATAGCTGTTTGAACTTCCCGCGCAATGAGCTTCCAGCACATTCCAGAAGTCAGATGTACTAATTTGTCCCATATCTGTGGAAAATCCTTATCCTTTCTATAAGCTGGTGGAGCCGAATACACAAAGTATCCATCTGATCTTAATAGGCGGTTCACTTCCTTGAGTAGAATACCATCTGCACCAACACCCAGGAAATGAATGAAAACATGGACCTCTTTATTCAAATCAAAATTTACAGTGTGTACATAACACACAGGGCCACTTCATGCTATGTCGCTCAGACTCATCCAAAATACCACCATGTGTGTGTTGGATCATCTGAAAGATATGCATTACCTGAGGATCCAACACGGTGCAGTAACACTTTTGGAGGGTCCAAGCAACATAGTTCTCATGTAGACTATTCAGTTGTCAAGAATGGCATCATAATGACATCATGCAGAAACACAAACTATGTTGTCATACAATATGAAAAAGGTTTATCGTGTAACTTCCTTCTTTCACCATGAAGAAACAGAGCTATGTTCATAGTCTGAGACTCTGAGCTATGACAGCTTAATAATAATGTGAGTTTGTTAGGTAGATTTCATGGATGAATAGAACTATTTAAGAGTTTCAAGACTATTACAAAGTGGCAAGAGGAGCTGCATGTGCATAGTAGTATGAGAGGGAAACAATGCCATTTCACTTTCAAAATCAGATGAATGCTATCCAATGCCAAGAGGACAGTAATCCCTGAGAAAAATCAAAGTGTGCTTGAGTTATGAAGACTTGTTTTGTGAATGCAAGTTCCCTTTGCTTCTGACATGATAACGAATTCAAGAAGTACAATTTATGAGAATCAATGTCGTTTCAGTAATGAATGCAGGATGTAGGAAGCAAAATATTTACTAAAAGTCGCCAGAGTTTATCCCAAAGCAATAGCATATAGCAGAAATACATTTAAGTTTTAAGATTTTCCTAAATAATGGATGCAACGCTCACCATTTTCATGCCAATCAACTCGGCATCTGGAACAATGCACCATCTCAAAAGAGTTGCTAGGATACGGCAGCTACTTTGTTGCTATAGCAGATATTGTCGCACCAATTCCTCATTCCAAAGCAAACTGGATTTGGTTCTCATGACCATCTTTGGGAGCAAAGGACATTGTTTCTATACTTAAAGGAAGAAGATAGGCAGAGAAACTGGCAACGCAGCAACCAACATCAAGCACTTGAAATACCCCTGCAGATCGTAAGTCACCTTTCTCATTAGTTGTCATATTTCCTAACCTGCAGCGAAGAAATCACTAAATAAATGAGATAAATAAAAACATAGGTGTCTACAAGTTTGTCACTAACTCAAACCTAAAAAGAAATAGATGAATATCATGAGTGACAGATTTGGATGGAGTCCATAAACAACTTTCAAATATATAAAGTAAAATGTGTTCTGTACGGCTTTGGATGGATTCTGTAAACAAATATCATCAAGAAAACAAAACGTGAAGATAAGATATGAAAGTTGCATTTTTCATTTTTTTTTTCATATTAAAAGAGCGTTATTAGTATTTTTGAGACATTTAAACAAAGTAACTCTTTTCTGGGGTGGGTGGGGGGTGTCTTGGCAACTGAAAGGTGACAATCTTCTTAGGATATTGTTAATTATTTTTTTACCATGTCAATTACACAGGTATTCTAACAATAATGCTCAGGAAGAGGAAAGCCATCATAAATTTCAGATAATTTTCTTTTCATATGCTATCGAAAGAAGAAAATAAATTCTCAAAAAGCTGCAAGTTCAAGACTGATAGGTGAGGATGTAAAAGACCAAAGAGACCATGCATACCTCTCAATATACTCGGGTGCCCATGCTTGAAATGAGTTCCACCGCCTGGAAATCACCAAAGTTGATCCTTCTCATGCACCCAATTTTGCCCACCATTTACCTCCGCAAGACACGTATGGTTCACATTGCTCCGTCACACATAGTCCCTGCTAATCGGCCACCTTATTGGTATCTTATAATCAGTTGGAGATGGAACCAAACAAAACAAGCGCCTATCAGGTGGAGGGCGATGCCTCTTCCAACTCTTCTTTCCTTGAAAGATCTAGTTTTGGCATTAGCTCTTTAAGATAAGACATGTCATGACATGGGATGTACTCATTAAATTTCAAAGGACAAACATTTACTCCTGTTTCAGGGATTTCCAATGGTATCACCCTATACGAAAGAGACACCTTGTTTTCAAACTTCAAAGCGCCCGCATGCATGCATAATATGGATCAAAACCAAAATTATCTGAAACTCAATAAAATATGGAGGAGAAAAATAAAAGAAAGTCAAGACTGAGCTCCAATTGAACCTAGAGCTGACCCCACCCCACCCCATTTCATAATTCAGCCTGGTGCAAGAAAATGACCGAAAGGAAAAGAACAAACTATTTAAGGAAAGCAGAATGGTAAAGATCAAAAGGAACAGAGTTCAACAGCTGTCTAGTCTGCCTCTCAGTTTCTTAAGGGAATTTCAGTCTGTTCGTCCTGATGAAAACAAATTAGCAGCAACAAATATAACAGAGAAAAATCCTCATCAACAAGACTTTTTAGGTCATCTTAGAATAGATGTTACATCGCAGGCTCAGAATCCATACTAGGTCCATGATATGAAGGATCTGTTATTACATCGATATGTGGAAAGGTTAACCAGGTTAAAGATTTTTCATTTCGAACCACTGGACTGGAAACAGTAACTGAGATGACAAGCAGCTCAGATTTCTAAGAAGTTATACTTGGACCTAGTTCATACACAATGTGAATCTTGCAAGTTATACGCAAATCAACGGCAAAATAGCCTGCCTTTATCAATTGTTTATATAGTCATTGCACTCTTTATCATTTTTGGCACTCAGTTTAAGCCATCTCCTGTGCAAGGGTCTAACAAAATAACACATGATTTATCCCTAAAACAATTGTCATAATACCACCTCTCATCAGCACACCAGCACAGATAGCAAGGAACTCCACCCACCACGACTTAGGAAATGGAAACAACAATAGCATACCCAGTGTAGTCCCACAAATGGGGTTCGGGGATAGTAGAGAGTAGGCAGACCTTACCCCTACCCTGTCATGTAAAGAGGTTGTTTCCGAAATGCCCTCGGCTTAAAAAATCACCTACTACATATTGTTTCTGCTCGAATTTGAACCATAGACTTCCGAGGTTTATACCTTTTCATGCCATTTCATTAATCACTAGGCCCTTCATATGCCTCCCACGGAAAGTAAAGGAACATATAAAAATGAAAACTCTGTGTGAAGGACTACTTTGATCCCACAACTAATTAAGGGACAGTCTGTCTAGTCATGCCATTAAAATATTCAGTACCAGAGATTGCAACATGAGAAATGGTCAAGGAAGACCCCTTGTGGTCCTATTGGGCATAACATAATCAACAACCAGTTATTCGACTCCACTGAACATTGTCCAATTTTGTACCACAAAACTGTCCTTGCCAAATTTGCAATATCTACTAAACCACTTAACAAAATAGAAACCAAGCCATTAAATCATCTACCTCACTGTCTTTCCTATATAAGCGAGACACAACATTTACCTGAATCGATAGAAGTACACCACCTTCAGTTCTGTCTACCAACTAAATTCTAACCAACACTGGTTCACTTGCCTAAAGACAGCAAATAACAATGATAGACTAGTTTCTTCTGCATTGACATTTATATATTACTAAAATGAAAAACACAAAACAGCTCTTAACTATCATACTCAATCCTATTTACCCACCCACAATGAAAGCTTAAAAGCTTATCCATTTTCTCTTATACCAAAAGGGGGAAAATGATTTCCTCTTCCTGTTATTAGCCAAACAAAGAATAAATTCAACAACACTGCAAAAACATTCCCTATAACTCAAATACTCTCAGAAACTTCTTCATTATCATTCAAAGATTGAAACTTTATGATAGACAAAAAGAGTACTAACCAGAGCTAGATTCTAAAGAACTGAAATTGGAAGCAATAGGCAACTGGTGTTGCTTTTCAAGCTGTTCTTGTTCTTGTTGAGGTACATATAAAGATGGGTTTTTCCCAAAAAGTGTTCCAGTGTAAAAAGATCCCACAATTACCAAAAGGATAATCAGTATTGTCTGCCCTGTATTCCAATCAAATGCCCTCATATTCATCCAAGATCCACCACCCATTCTTTTCCTCTTCTATTCTCTCACAACCCCACACCCCAACCTCTATGAATTATGTGAAAAAATATACTAATTGCTCAATATGAAGATCGAGGGAATTGAGTGTTGGGTGTGCTTCAGAGCTGAGCGGAAGTGAAGGAAGAATGAATTCTTTTTCTATTTGCCTTCAATTATGAATGCCTCGTTATTAGATTATGACTAATTTAGATTTGTATTAGGGAGTTTATTAGGTGAAAATATTTTTTATTGGTGTTTTTTCGTATGGAGGACTCTAACTCAAGACATTTGATTAAGGAATAATCTCACATGCTGTAACATATTCTTTAATGATAAAGTTATAAGTTATTATGTTGCACATAATTACCTCCTTTTGTTTGATATTCTCTCCCTCCCAATTCAATTTATTCATAAGATAGATATTTGATTTGATATAAATATAAAAGATCAAAAAAGAATGAGAGTATATCACGAAATATCGAGCATTACAATAAGACATATTCTTATCAAATTTAGCAATTTAGTTTGGCTAATGCATTTTTTCCCTTGAGTATTTTGTGACCACATACAATGAAATGTGTTATAACGAGTTGAATGACATTAGCAACAAAGGTTGTGGTCGAGTGATAAATATTTTTTCATTATCAATTACAATTTTGAATTCGAGTCCTGAATATGAAGTCACATTTATTAGAAAACATTTTATCTCCAATGTTGGACTTTTCAACTAGAATTCAAATTTAATAGAGCCAAATACAAATATCAAACATCGAATCAAATGAAATTAAAAATATAAAATATAAATTTGGAAAGGGGAAGAGAATTCGAAACAACGTACTGTGAAAGAAAAGATAAAGTTACATACACATTACACTGAATATATAAATCGTAATTCTCACTCATGATCAGAATGATACAATGGGCTACCATAATATGTCTGAACAACAGTCAAGAAAGTAAGAAATGCAGTAACAATCAAAGCAATTAATGACCATGGACTACTAAAATATGTAACAATTAATTCAGTAATCCAAGTCTTCCCTTTGCTATTATAATGTTCTTGAATATTCCTCTTCACATTCTTGAAAAGTAATGGATCTTCTGCCCCATAAGTTTTTAATTCTTTGTAAACTTGTACTACTTCTTCATCACTTCCCAATGCGTTGAATATTATCTTCTCTTCTCTCAATTCTTTCACATCTTTTGGTGAAATCACAAGTGATTTCATGAAGTTTATGTATGACACAACAGCTCTATCAATTGGACCATTTGGGCACAATTCATAAGCTATCATGTTCATGAAAAACACTTTGGTGTATGTTGAAACATACCAACAAGGGAGTTTTAGTTTTGCATAGTAATAATGAGATGTAAATCTCACACCTTTTAAAGAGTCAATTCCACTAGGCCTGAAATGAATACCTTTTGTTTTCAGATCCATGACGGAACGAAACACATTTGTGAGCAATCCTGATTTATGTGGCACATGATTATTTTTCCTCCAAGAATCGGGAAAATAATCAAAGATGAAATCATAAATACGCGATTGTGTGGCATTAGCTTCATCATCATTACCACTGACAAGTATTTTACGAAAAATTTCAAGAAGGTGAGGAGGGTTTGTAATCGCGTTTTCTTCCGATTTGATGTTCTCTTGTTTATCAAAAAACATTTGATAACAATAACTTTTTACCTTCTCTTCAAATGAATGATATCCACTATCTTGATCATCTCCATATCTCAACTTAACCAAGAGCTTGAGAACTCCAAAAGGTACCTGCAGAAAAATTCACGTGTTTTTAGTAGTGATTCAATTGACCATCCTTGAGCCAATGTGGCTCCGCCTATTCATACCTGATTTTCAAGCAAATATAGGTCACGTCTAGTGATCAAATAAACTGCAATGCCAAGATGCTTGATAGTGTTACTCTGTTTAGAGGCGAAATCTAGTGTGGACCTTGTTGTTATCTCGATATCATTTAGTATGAAACACCCATCGAGAAGCATCATTCGTGCAAATTCATAGTTATTATACTTATTCGCGAATTCTTCTAGGTAACAACTTCTAAAATCATCAATCTCCTTTAAAATTTCTTTAAGGAAGAAATCTTGATTTTTGTTGCTTCCATCAATGAACATATCTAGAACCTTTGGCTTGAAATCTTCAACAAAATTGAGTTCTTGCTTTCCATGATGGTAAGGTCCCAATGAAACAACTTTAGGATCATAGTCATCACTTTTTTTGTTGTCAATTCTCATGAATAATGGAACTTTTGGCATTTGACGCCTTCTTGATCTAGTTTGTTGTCTTGGGATTTTAATGCCCAACATTTCAGATTCCAAGGACATTTTTGGTATGTTTTCCTGTTAATCAATCGAGTTGAAGTTTTATGCATCGATATTATAAAACAATACGTAAACTTACTTACATATACAATCAAGTCACTTAAAAGGCAATGATATGTGTTATTTAGGATTTCTTTGCTACTATCTCGAGTATGGAATTTGATCAATTTATAGATAGAGAAACGTACTTCAAACTCATATGAAGTTTTACTATGAGCGAATTGTATTCATTGACCAAATATAGATTCGATCAAGATAGTTTACTCGATGTAACACATGTTAATTATTAAATACCAATGATAGTATGCTATCCTATGTTAAACTTGTGTAACATATAAAAAATTCTTTACACTATCAGTTTATATAATCTGAAACTTAAGATATATGTGATCAAAAATTCTAACATAGAAACACACCTTTCTTACAGAGATACGCACGCTTTACCAAGACTTAATGTTGATTACTACTACTATGTACCTAGCTAGTGTAACAAGTAGACTATGAGAAGTTAGGATACACGTAAATTTTATCCATACCTTTGGGGATTGACAAATTTCTTTCATTATACCCTCGACTCAGAAGAATGCTGAAAATATTTAAACTTAACTAGGAGTTGCTACTGCTGAGATGTTTTATTTGACAATTGTTTCATGAAGGATGAACACTTTTATAGGATTTATTATGAAGGAATAATACAAGCCTTGTTTCCATAGTAAAGAATAAATGTTAAAAGTGTAATATATTTGGGTGCTTTAAATAAAGAAAATAAAGACATATATTTTTACTTTATTTGAGAATCTTTTTTAAAAAAAAATGGAATAAGATGTATTAATCAAGTTTTGTTAAAAATAAAGATAAAGGGTGTGTTTGGTAGGGAAAATGTATGGAAAATGTTTTTTCTAGAAAATGTTTTAGTGAAAAATACGTTGGTTTCTTTATTTTTTCATGTTTGGTTGGTGAGTAGAAAATATTTTTTATTATTTAATTACTGAGTAATAGTATTTTTCAGAAAATATCTTTTATTTTTTTCACAGTGTAATTTTTTTTTAAAGTAAAATGATTTCTGACATGAAAACCAACTCAAAAATTGATTTGAGACCCAATAATCGGTATCCAACTCTGATAATCAATCTAAAATTCAACTTCAAAACTCGATCCAAAATCTGACCCCGACATCTGAACATGGACACAATCGACCAAATTGAGATAGAAGAGTGTTTTTTTAAGACCAGCTTTACCTAATACAAATTTAAATAAATTGAAACTCAAATATACCTATAACATATCAGGTGAAAATTAAAAAGTAAAAAAAAAAACTAATTTTCATTTATCAACATATTACTCCCTCTGATTCACTTTAAGTGCTACTTTTTTCTTTTGTTTCGTTTCGAAAAGAATATTATCTTATTCTATTTAGAAACAATTTAACTTCAAATTATTTTTTTAATACTCTTCATCAAATAATTCTGAGTCACACAAATATTTAAGAATAATTAGATCATAAATTTCAAAAAAAAAAATCTCTTAAATATCATGTCTAACTCCAAGATATCACGGGACGAAGGGAATAATTTGTATTAAGAAATCTGAAAATAACCATTTCACCCTACGCCCACTCTCACCCCCTACTCCCCACACCCCATTTCTACCAAGCAGCAAACCTCAAATTAGAGCTGAAAAATCAGTCATCAGAACTTCAATCTCAAAGCTTCAATGCTCTTGATTCTCAGAAGAACAAAACTGCAGTTTGCTTCCAAGATTACACTTTTCTCACTTCCAAGACTCCATCTTTCAACCCTTTCTCCTTCATCTTCATCAGTTTACCAGAACCCCACAAAACCCCTTTCTCAATCAGACATCAAGAACCTCATCCTCTCCCATTATCACCATGGCAAGTTTCACAGCCTCCTTCAAAACGTCGTCGCTTTACCCTCTTTCCTCCTCACAGCTTGCCAAAATCTCAAACCAAATGACAAGAATACCCTCACTCTTGATTCTGTCTCAACCCATTTTTTCTCACTTCAACAACTCTCCTCTCAGCTCTCTACAAACCAATTTGATGTCAAAGGTTGCTGCTTTATCATACCTCCATCTTCAGTTAAAGGTAAATCACTTGTGCTTCCTAATTTGAAGCTTAAGGTAGTTATTGAAGCTGTTAGACTTGTTCTTGAAGCTATATATGATGATAGATTTGTGACATTTTGTTATGGTGGACGTGTTAATATGGGAAGACATACCGCTATTCGTTACCTTAAGAACTCTGTTGAGAACCCCAGTTGGTGGTTTACTGTTTGTTTGAATCATGCAAAGTTTGAAAATAAGCATGTTGATAAGCTGTGTAGGGTTATGGAAGAGAAAATTAGTGATGAGGCATTGATTGGCTTGATAAAACTGTTGTTTGAGTCTGAAATAGTGAGTATTCAATTGGGTGGTTGTTATTTAGGTAGAGGGTTTCCTCAAGAATGTGGGTTGAGTTCGATTTTGATTAACATTTACTTTAATAGTTTCGATAAGGAGATTCAAGAACTAAGGCTTAAAACGAGTCGGGAGAATCCTAGAGTTGATGCTAATGACCTTGCTGAGGGATATCAGGGGAATGCTTTCTATAAGCCGTTGAAGATATATGCAGTTAGGTATTTGGATGAGATATTGGTTATCACGTCGGGGACAAAGATGATGACTTTGGATTTGAAGAGTAGGCTTGTGCAGATTCTTGAGAAAAATATGGAATTCGGTATTGATAAAGTGAAGACTGTTATTCATAGTACTACTTCTGAGAAGATAGAATTTTTGGGAATGGAGCTTCAGGCAGTTAAGCCGTCTGTCTTGCACCCACCAATGTCACAAAAGGCGATTAGGGCGAGGAAAAAGTACCTCCGACAGAAAGAAGTTAGAGCTTTGGAGTTGAGAAATGCTAAAGAGAGCAATAGAAAGAAATTGGGAATGAAGATATTCAGTCATGTATTTAAGAAAATGAAGCGTGCCAATGGTTTCAAAACTGATTTCCAGATTGAGAATGAAGTCAACCAAATCTTTGATTCTTGGGCTGAAGAGGTAATGCAAGACTTTTTGGAATCTGTTGATAATCGTTGGGAATGGCACCGGATGCTCTCAGCTGGTGAGTTCCTCTCTTTGAAAAGGATCAGAGATCAACTGCCCTGTGAACTCGTGGAAGCTTATGACAACTTCCAAGAGCAAGTTGACAGGTACTTAAATCCCGTCAAAGCAAAAAGGATGTTAGCAGAACAAGCAAAGATAGCAGAGGAAGAAGAGGAAAGGAAATACTCTGATCAGACGGTGGCAGATCTGACAAAATTATGCATAAAAGTCGAGGCGCCCCTAGAAATTGTTAGGAAGGCAGTCAAACTGGTTGGATTTACAAATCATATGGGCCGTCCTAGGCCGATTAGTTCACTTATGGTTCTTGAAGATGCCGATATCATCAAGTGGTATGCTGGTATTGGGAGAAGGTGGCTTGATTTCTTTTGCTGCTGCCACAACTTCAGAAAGTTGAAGATTATAGTATCTTATCATTTAAGATTCTCGTGCATCTTGACTTTAGCGGAGAAGCATGAATCCTCCAAGAAGGAAGCAATCAGACATTACACCAAGGATCTGAAAGTTTCTGATGTTGATGGGGTTGAAGAAATGTATTTTCCCACAGAAAGGGAAGTCAAAATGCTGGGAGATAATGATCTCATTGATCCAAAGCCCGTGGATGGTTCTCTGGGGATGGCATTGATTAGACTAGCTTCTGACGAGCCCTCTTACCGCTGTGCTGCTCATTTTTGTGACAGAAGAGATACTATCGTCTACCGGATTAGGTTACTTCAGAATCTTCTTAATTTGGATCCGTTTGATCGAAGTAGGTGGATTCCGGGAATGGGTGCCATACATGAGAATTTGAACAAGAGATGCATCCCTTTATGTTCTGACCATATTAGTGAAATGTACTTGGGTAGACTAACTTTGCAAGACACTGATTCTGCTTCTCTTTTGCATGTGGATTAGTTGATGTCTGACATTATTGTTGGAGTTACATCAAGAATACTGTAAATTACAGGTATTTATACAATGAAAATACACTGTTAAGTCAACGTTGTGTGGTTGATTACATGTCTTACTGCATATATTTCCTCAAGGTAAGTTTGTTATCAACCTAACCTGCAGAATCTTGTTAATCATGCTTTATAGTTGGGAGCAGTTTTAGCTATTATAAAAAAAAGTCCCTCTAAAGTAGGTTACATAGAGAGGAAGAAATTAGTTCTTGAATCAAGAATCTTGTGAGATGTACAAGTGTCTCATTTAACTTGTAAATGCAGGTCGAAAGAGTAGATTGAACAGAACCAAAAACTAGGTAAGTTCTAAATGCATATTTATGCAATTTTTGACAGAATGAAGCTCTCTTATGTTGATGTTTTCTTCTTCTTTTCTTGTCAAATAGTGTAACGGAACTTGTACTTGTTCTGTTTTGACATCCCACCCCCATACTCCACGTGATTTCATTTAAACACTTGAACTCAGTCAAAAACTAGTCTTTTAGACAATGAAAACATATAGAGTGTGACTTAATGATCAATGAAGTTAGGAGATCATGGTCCAAATCCCCCCACAGACGAAGAAACACTAGGTAATCTCTTTCCAATTGCCTAAGCCTTTGGTGAGTATAGCATCGTCCGGTACCTATGCTCATGGAAGATTATAAATACTCAGGTGGAATAGTCAAGGTACACACAAACTACCTCAGACACCACCATTATACATTAAAAAAGGCATGAGTGTGATGAATTTGTCAACAATATAACCAAGATTTCCCAAGAGCCAGTGGTGCACAGTTCAAAATTTGACAGTTGATCTAATCCAAGAATAGTTGACAGAACATAAATGATTTCTCATGGAATGCAATAATCTTGAAAGCTCAAGAAAACCATATTCTATAGCAAAATATTTGACATGGAAACAGAGACAGCCCTCTTCAATTGTTGATATTTCACATATTATGTTATCAAGTTGAGTGAAATTTCCAAATATTGCATTAGAAACAAACAGTACATGCAAATTGCATAGACTGGACTTTAGTTCACATCTCTTATTATTGTGTCAACATGTCAACCAAATGCTTTTGTTTTCTAAAAACTCACTATACCATCTGGCCTACTTCATTTTATTTCCAATTTGTTTGCTAATGAATACATGATCAACATTCAATGAACATAAACAACTTGATCCAATTACATGCATGTATTTGATCAAGAATTTAACTTATATGTAATAACAGTGTAAACAAATTTTATTTACAGATCTAAAATTTAAACTTTATGGGTTCAAGTTCAAAATTTTACTGAAACTCGTTTTGTTTACGGTACTCGCAATATATTGTTCTCTTATCAAAAAAATGATTTTTTTTCATTCTTCAGACTTAAACATGAGACCTCTAGTTAAAGGACGAAGAATAACTATTTGATCAAACATCATTACTTTGTCTATTTCAGAAAGAACGACTTTTTTTTTCTATTTTTGATAACTATTCAATTTTAACTTTTCACATGACATTTTTAGTTTAATACTAAAATTCGTAAGTTTAATTTATTTTTTTAAATTTTGTATCAAATAAATAAATTAAAACCGAGGAAGTACATGTTTGTACATAAAATTGGGAAGCAATTTCCATGAAAAAATGATTCACCTAAAGTCCAAAATACAAACTATTATCAGCTGTCACTCCCTTTATCTTTTAGTTGCAATCCATTATGTAAAAGAAAAGTCCAGACCACAATTTTTTGCCTGACATTTTGTCCTATAATTAAAGATGTACCAACTTCCTAGGAAGTTTCATGGAAGATGAGGATTGATCCAAAAACAATAATAAAACTCCTGCAGTCTTTACTTTTTTTTTTTATTCGATGTTCAGTATTTGTATTGGTAGAAAAATTCACGTCATATTCTTTAATGACTTTTCCGCGAAGAATATTATTCAATTACACTCTCTCGTTGATTCTTAACTTCGTTCGTGAAGGAACCAAACTTTTAACTATGAATTTCATGGAAGGTGAAGATTGAAACAGGAATTAAAATTTAAAAAAAACAATTCTCCAGGAGTTTTGGATTATCTTGTTTGTCCAAACAAGACTTGTTCCAATTATTAAGAAACTTTTCATGTGTTTTAATTATTTGCCTTTAAAATGGTTGCCAAAATTGAACATTATCTTGTTTTAATTTATATTTAATAATATGTTTAATATCACTAACCCTTGAATTCTTCTTTGTTGTGATTTAGCTAACTAAAAATTAAAATAATTAAGAAAAGTTGATCTTTTGATGTTCTTTAATTAAGAGGACAATTATCTTTAGTCTTAGCTTATTATTTTATTCAAATTTTAAAAAAAATGATTCTTAGACATTCACGCATTCATTCTTACGACCTCTTAATTATCAAGATTAAGAAAATATTAAGCTATGTTATTATATTATATTATTATTATTAGAGTTTTGTATGGTGGCAGCATCTTTGAGTTATGGTAGTAATATAATATTAATTTTAAATTTGGAAATATGATAATTGAAATATTCTCCAAGATTATTGCAATTGTTCCTAGGTATCTGTCTACTCAGAACATGCCAGCATGTGGACATGAATCAATGATGAACCATAATAATTAATTCTTGATTTTTTTAGACGAGAGTTTTTCGAAAATAATCTCATTATCCTTATGAGATAGTGATAAGATATGCATACATTTTATCCTCTCCAAACCTACTTGTAGGATTTCACTAGGTATGTTGTTTATTTTATACCAAAATTAATTAATTTTAATTTTTCGATGATCAAGGGATGGCTTTTACAAAAAAAAACCCTAATTTAATTTTGCACGGAGTTTAAGAGAATAAAGAATTTTTTTTAGTTTTATGATTCTAAATTAAAATTATGTCAAATGTACCAAAATGCTATGATCTTAAGCATGTTAAGAAACCGCTCATCTTACTTAAAAAGTAGATTTTCAATAATCTAATGATGATAATTTGGTTTGTAATCATAATTAGCAATAGTAAATAAGATGGTTTAGATATTTGAATGGATTATTAGTATAATGATATCTCATTTAGGATTAGAAATGCAAAGCATATGTATGGCCTGAAATTATTTGGGTCCATCTAAAAAGGCTCGATGAACAATACTCATCATGTTCGTTATGACTAATACTATTATTTACTTTAGTGTTTTCGAGTCATCAAATAACAATTTTTATGTGTATTAATACAAGTTGATTTTCTTAAGATTTTGTTAACATACTCCATTCTAAAATTATAATGCATGATTATATGCATTTTTGTGAGTATTAACTATTAAATACACATTAATATTTCTAAATTTTCCTGAAATTTAATCATCATATAACAAAGCCCAAAAAAGAGTATAAAAACAAGAGATTTTGTATATTATTTAGGCAAGATTGTAAGTAGAATAATTAATACATAAATTAATAACATATAAATAACCAAATTATGTTTAATTAAAACTTAACAGTCCAATATGCAAGTAATAATGCTTAATATATTATGGGATTAAAAAGGAAGGAATTTGTTCTCATTTTTATAAATATTTTTTCTCAATAAATTCTTCCATATATAGATCAATCCTAGCCATTAGATTGATCTAATCAAGGGTCCTAAATTAATCTCACAACCCATTTTCCCAACTAATGCAATAAAAAATTAAATTAAAATGATTTTCTATTTTTTTTATCTCTGCTGTTCCATCATAAGACAAAAATCCTCGAAGCAGACGAACCCATCTCCATTTTTATCTACACTTCTTATCATACGCTTACATTCCTCTAACGTGCACCGCTCATCGCCGATCATTCTAAACACGTTGAACAGTTCCTCGCCGGTGATTTTCCCGTCGTGATCCTCGTCGAAGAAATCAAACGCATCTTTCATCTCAGCTACATCTTCCGCCGTTGCCGCCGACGGCGGCAACGCCAAGCTGATAGCTTCAAAATCCTCTAGTCTAATACATCCATCTCCGTTCTTATCCAATTCATCAAGCAACAACATCAGTTCGTCTTCACTCGGCGGAGATTTACCTCCAACTCTGCTTAAAATCGCCTCGAGTTGTTCCTTCCTTATCTTACCATCTCCGTTATCGATGATGGAAAACGCTTGGACTAGATCGGAGTAAACTCCAGCGGTGGAGATCTCGGACCACTCGTCAGATGAGATCTCGTTGGATAAAGTAGGTAATACGCTCGTAGGAGTAGAGATGCCTCCTTTACCGCCATCTTTGTTGGAGGAGGAGGAAGAAGAAGAGGAGGGAGAAGGATCATCGGATTTGGAAAGGGATCGGGATTTTTTGAACTTGAAGAACTTTTTGGGAAACTTCATGGTTGAGAATTCGGAGAAGGGAACGGAATGGAAGAGAAAAGCTGATGGGAGGAAGGAAGGAAGGAGGAATGGAGGAGATTAAGTAGGACTCCATTAGTGAGCTTCGAGGAAGCTTCATAGAGAGAGAGTGAAAAATTTGAAGAGTATTTATTGGAGGGTTGTTTTGTTTGGCCGTTTTAAAATTCTCTCCTACTCCATCGGAACAAACTTTTTCACCTGTTAAAGTATTGTATTTCTTTCGTCTATATTTATTTGTTCATTATATTATTTTTAAATAAAAATGATTTGATTAAATTAATTATATTATTTATAATTTTTTAATTTTTATGTAAAGTCAATAATAGATAATTATTATTGAACAAAAAAAATATTTGTGCAGTTTTAAATCATTTTATTATCGTTAGAATTTTTTTTTAAAGTATTCTTTTTTAAACAAACTAAGAAAAAATACCACAAAAAATGAGATAAAAGGGGTACTTATTAGCAAAGGACGGATTTATGGTACTCTAAAGGGTCATTTGGTGTGATGGATAAGGAAGATTAATCCTACGATAATTTTTGAGTGGTTCTTAATTTATTATTTGGTTATAAAAGATGGGATAACTTATCCCAGGATTAATAATTAGTATTGGGATAAGTTATCCCTTCTTGAGGGTGGAATAATAATCCTAGGATAACTTTTTCTGGGATAAAGTATGTAAAAATCCAAAAATATCTCCCTTTAAATTCTTTTTATACACTATTTTTATATTCATGTATATTAACATAATTTTTAATAATATTTATAATAAC
>JBCEWC010001387.1:0-41643 GCA_038996855.1 Solanum aculeatissimum
TGGGGTCTAAATTATGACTGGTTGAGGTGTCTATTTGGAACTTATTTTAGTTTAGGTGTCTAAGTGAATAATGCGGACAAGTTTAGATGTCTATCGATGACTTAAGCCAATAATTAACCTGTTCTCAGCAGTAGAATGAGTAAAAATACAAAATGATAATCGTTCTACTACAAAAATGACAAATCACATGATGACTTGCATAAAAAGTTTTGCACTTGATTAAAGAGCCCTTTCATCAGGAAGATTTGGTGCTGGTGCCAAATCCAATTGTGATCCCATCCCTAATTACATTTACAAAGTTCCCAATTGCAATAACATTAATCGATTATTAGTACGCGGCTATATGCACAATACTGTGGCTTTATAGGCATAATCCTTTAAGGTGGTTGGTATTGGAAAAAATAGGAAATTTTTACGCTGAGAGATTTCGAATCTTAGTGGTTAGCGCGTAGAAATCCTTGTCTGTACCGTTGCTAGATTTTTCAACCATGGACTTTGAAGTCATTTTCAAGTGCCCTTTTTGTCATTTCTCTATCTCCTCCTGAATTTGACCATCTGCATTAACACATGAAGTTAGATAAAACACTGATGACGACAAGAAATGACCGAGTCCAGGTCCACAACAAAGTTTTAACCCTCACCAGCAAGTTCAACAGCCAAGTTCGCCTGAACATCTGCATCGGAGTTCGACTCCTATTAAAGAGAGTTTGCAATGGGTTAAATCTTCAAAACCAGGAAGGTAATAAATGATGAGGAATGTAATATGCTCACATAGATGGACAACAATATGGCATAAAAATTATGCAGACCAAGAGCAAAAAAAAGAGATGATTTACAGAATTACCCGAAGAACATGAATGATCCGGAAAGAAAGAAATCTATCTTTCAGTTGTTTTGCCTGCTCATACAATGTGGAGATGTTTTGATTTTTAACCTTCCATAGGCCCTGGATCTGTTTGACAAACAACGCTTCGATGAATTCAAATATCAAAGGGATTAATAAAAGAGAGAACGAGAATAAGAAATCATACTGCTTAGAATAATTAGTAATTAGGACAACTAATATGTAAGTAATAATTACAACTGCTTTGAAGTGACTAATACAAAGACAATATTTCCCATTAACTTTATGAAGTGCAGTATCAAATCAAGGAGAAAATGACAAAGCTCATCCTACATTTCACAGGGATCATACAAAGATGAATCATGAATGTGTGCTCATTTTATTCCTTAGAAAGAGAATTCCTCGTTCATGTAAGAAAACTTTTTGCCCACTTTTGTCTTCTCTCTATCTATTACCAGGCACAAGAATTTTTCCTACAGGTGAGAGAACATACCACCCACTTCTTTCTCTTTTGCCTTCTCTTTACCTTTTCTTGCAGCAGGAGTCTCTCTCTTCTAGGTTGCCCCAACTTTGCCTTTTAGATCATCTTGGATTGGCTTTGTCACTAAAAGGATGCAGAATTTCACTAAAATACTTGTTAAGATTTCCTCATTGCTTCAAAATGATCTGAACGGGATTTTCTACAACTAGTTAGAACAGACCCTAAATTAAATGGGGGACCTGATTATCATCAATTTAAGGGACTCCATCGTTTCTTTCTCCTACACGCTGTTAATCTATGTTGTTCGGGCACTCCAAAATAGTAGCCGCCTTGTGTCAAGCTCTCCAAAACGCACTACATTTGGATTATCTGACACAGCCGTTGACATTTTTAATAGTCCGAGCAACATAGATGTTAACGTTTGATTGCAAGGTCCTACTATTGCTTCTGCCAGAGACGTAAGGAGAAATGCTCTTTTATGGTACAAAACAATTAAGCAAAAGTGACCAGAAGGGCATAGTATTGTTGACTACCTCAACGAGTAATGGACAAGTGATATAAAAATTTCCCAGGAACTGCCTATACAAGTGCTACCCGCTAGCTAGACCTTTAAAATGCAACAGGGATTCCATGGATCCTATGAAACCCCTCCCTGAAAAAAAGGAGAATTCCATTGATCCAAGTATATGATGAAAAGAGTAACTTAGGTTAAGCACAATATCATGTTAACAGATGGAAATTTGAGAAGCTTAAGAGTATGTCAAAGGAAAAAAATCCGCTCAAGCACAGAAAAGAAGAGAGAATACTCTAAATACATAGATCTGAAAAACTAACCTGCATACAAACAAGTTTAGAGTCACCCTGAACGTGAATGCTTGTAAACCCTTTGTTAAGTGCATAGTTCAACCCCAAAATAATGCCTCGATATTCAGCAGCATTGTTTGTTGCTACTCCTAAACCTTCACGTAGCCTACAGATCTTTTATTTGGAAGGTTGTAAATTATAAGTTTGAAGAATAAGGAAAACAAAATGCAAATCCCAAAGTTTGTGGCTATTACAAAACTGCCATCATCAGCCCGTAGGACAGCTCCTGCACCAGCTAGTCCAGGATTTCCTTTTGAAGCACCATCAAATTCAAGAGTACAAGACCGCTGCTGGCAATCACATTGATAAGGTTCTTCACACACAATACCATAAACCATCTAATATTCATAAAAGCTCAGAGTTCACTTATCACAACTAATTTAGATTTTTGCATTTGTTAGCCCATCAAGTATAAATAACATCTTCCCTTGCTGCTACCTTTTTAAAAATAAAGCAGTTTGCTGTGTTAAATTAATTGCAGAAAGCATTTAAGTTTTACAATTATCCATCGTTTAACACTCACACCAGATGGCAGAGCTTGGTCACCCTTATGATCATCTATCTTGACGTGCTTTCTTTGGGAATCATTTGACATAACAGCTGATCCAGCAGCATCCTGCAAATGAACATGGCAAAAAAAAAAACAGTTCCAGAAACAATGTCAAACCAAACACATTATGCAGGGCAGAAAATACAACAAATCATTATTGTACTATGTTGAGCCAAACATATACATAAACCACCTTTTAACAGCGTGAATGAAAGTACACAGTTCACTTTGACAGGAGTTTGCAACTAAACATCAGTTAACAATTGCAACTCTATGCGCTTCATGTACAAAAAAAATGTTCCAATTCATCCAGGTTAATGCCCAACGAACCCCAAAATGTTTGCTTTTTACACAATAGGGGTGGTATAGTTCTTGTTTGATGCTTAATGCAGAACTACAAAATACTAAGCATTCCTTCTGATGGATGGCAAGTACATACAAATCTTTTAGCTAATCTTCGATCCCCAACTCTAATTGAAGAAAAGTAAAAAAACTCCTCCTCTGTGTGGTCATTAAAAACTACCGTCCCCATCCCAAGATCAAGGATCACTACAGGTCCTAAACTATTTCCTTGAAAACATTGGACTATTTATATCAAAACTACGTCTATATTGTTTTCATCAGGTACATCTATATATTTGAGATGGCCCTCAAAGATATTACTAAATGAAGGAAGAAAAGTGAGTCTGAAAGAAATAGCAATAGAAGTTAACTTTGAGCTTCCGTTCTTTTTGAAGTTTCTACCATTTTTCCTGCATTCTCAAAGCACAAAAAGGGTGAAGCAACATCTTTTAGACATCTAAGCCAGTAAACACAAATTAAGGTCCAGATCTAAAAAGTTGATCATGCAGAAAAATGTTACAATCAAGGGAAATGCAAATATATTTTATCGATTTACTGTGAGAAAATAAATTTCTTAACATGAAGGAGTAATAGCTTATGGAGTATACTACTTGTCAGAGTAAGACGTAGATACAAACCACCATTGGTTATCTTTCTTCATTTTTGACATTTCTCAACATCGGCCACTGAACTACCCAATCTCCAGTGATATAGCTTAATCTTGAATCATCCAAATTTATTGAATTTCTTAGAAAACAAAAAGAGAGACAAATAAACTAAGCAAGCATGACCTTTTAACATCACAAAGTCGTGAAATCTTAGTTAGGTCTAAAAAATAGAAAATATAAATATGTTTTATCAACCTTCATAAAAAACAATCTCTTATCAACAACAGCACCATACTCAGTGTAATCCCACAAGATGGGTCTCGAGAGCATAGAGTGTACGCAGACCTTACCCCTAGCTCATAGAGAAAGAGAAGTTGGTTCAAGTAGAGCCTCAGCTCAAGTAATACATTTCAAAGTAGTTTGAAAAGGTCATACAGTAATGAAAGCAGTAACAACAAAAGAAAGCGTTAGGGGAAACATAATATGATAACTGAAGCAATGGAAACAATAGGTAATACTAACAACAACAGCATACCCCGTGGAAACCCATAAGTGGGGTATGGAAGGGTAAAATGTAAACAAACCTTACCACTACCTCATAGAGGTAGAGAGGCTATTTCTAGGAAACCCTCGTCTCAAAAACCCACAAGCAAAATAAACTAGATACAGAAAAAAGAAACAATAGCTAATACTAAAATTGAAGAATATGATAGTAGGAGAGTAACACTCCTTTCGATTCAAAAAGAAAACTCTAGTTTGACTTAGAACAGAGTTTCAGAAAATAAAGAAGACTTTTCATCTCGTGGTCCTAAATTAAAGTTATGTCAAATGTACTAATCCTTTAATCTTGTGGCCTCAAACATGTCACGTGGTAAGCTAAAATTAAAGTGATGCCGAAAAAGGGAAAGGGTCAATTCTTTTAGAAATAGACTAAAAAGAAAAGTACGCCATTCTTTTTTATACGGAGAGAGTAATACAACATTGAGGAGGAGACTCAATAACGTTCAACTACCTACTAACCTTCAACCATAATCCTGAACCTCCAAATCTTTCTATCTAAGGTCATATCTTCAATAAATTTCAGTGTACCCATGTCCACAGTAAGCTACATGTGTGTCATGTCCTCTCTAATCACCTCTCCCCTAGAATTTTTTAACCTACCTCTACTCCCCTTATACCTACTATAGTCAACCTCTCACACCTCACTGGGGCATCTGTGCATCTTCTTTCACATGTTTGAACTATCTCAGTTTCGCTATCATGTCCGCACAAAAGCCACTCCCATCATATGTTGAATAACTTTATTCTTGATCTTATCTCTCCTAGTAGCCACACATCCATCTCAATATCTTCATTTCCGCTACTCCTATTTTCTGAGCGTGAGTTCTTGACCGGCCAACACTTTACCCCATATAACATAGTTGGTTTGACTACCACTTTATAAAACCTACCTTTAAGTCTTGGTGGCACATTCTTATCACACAAGACACTAGATGTGAGCTTCCATTTCAACCGCCCCATACGATGTCATCACCAATCTCATGTTACCTTGGATTATGACCCCAAATGCTTGAAAACTTCCTTTCATGGAGAAGACTTGTGTATCAATCCTTACTTCCACATTTGCTACATGAGTTACGTCACTAAACTTAAACTTGAAGTATTTCATCTTAGTCGTGCTCAACCTGAACCCTTTAAACTTCAGAGTTTATCTCCAAACCTCCAACTTATTGTTATGTCTCACCAATCTAAATTATATCATTTACAAATAGCATACACCTTGGGTATGTCATATCGATTCATCTATCACCAAGGAAAATTGAAAATAGGCTAAGAGTTGATTCCAAGTGCAAACCTATCACAAGTGGGAAGTGATCCAAGTATCATCTCACTGTCCTTACTCAAGTCATAGCTCTATCGTACATGTCCTTAATTACCCCAACAGAAGCTGCAGTTACAACTTTAGCCTCCAAACATCTCCATTTAACCCCTTTAGGAACTCTATCGTAAGCCTTTTCTAGGTTAATAAACATGATATGTAAGTTCTTCCACTCCCTATACTACTCTATCATTCTCCTTATGAGAGGTATGGCTTATGTAGTCGAACACCAAGCATGAACCAAACTAGTTCTCGATGATAGAGAAACTTTCAAAGCGCAACTTAGCAACTTAATACCCCTAGAGTTGTTGCAATTTTGATATTTTAATATCTTCCTTGTTTTGTACAACTGGATCATTTGCACTATCTCCATTCTTAGGATATTTTTGACGTCCTAAAAATGATGTTAATGGAGTTAGCCACTCCATACTTGTTAAACCTGCGCTCTTCAAGAAATCCACTGAGATTTTTAATGCATTTTACTTGTTCCAGGTCTTGGGCCCTTCTTTTTTTTTTAAGTTTAAGTTTTCACTTCCTTTTTTAGATTCAAAAACTCACTTAGTTTGTGATTCATGTTACTCAAATAAAATGCAATTCATTACAAAGTAAACACCTCTCTAATTAATTTACCACGACTTATTGAGCCCTTCTCCAGTACTATCTGTTGATAAAAAATGTTATTACATTTTATTAGTTAATCATTTCTCGAAATATGTGGATATACACTGTCTGCACTACCTCCATTCTTCGGGTATTTTTGACGTCCTAAAAATGACGTTAATGGAGTTAGCCACTCCATACTTGTTAAACCTGCGCTCTTCAAGAAATCCACCGAGATCTTTAACGCATTTTACTTGTTCCAGGTCTTGGGCCTTCCTTTTTTAGTTTACGTTTTCCCTTCCTTTTTTAGATTCAAAAACTCACTTAGTTTGTGATTCATGTTACTCAAATAAAATGCAATTCATTACAAAGCAAAAGCCTCTCTAACTAATTTACCACGACTTATTGGGCCCTTCTCCAGTACTGTCTGTTGATAAAAAAATGTTATTACATTTTATTAGTTGATCATTTCTCAAAATATGTGGATATACACGTTAAAGTCCAAGCAGGATGTTGTTGGGGTTTTCAAAAGTTCAGATCCCTTGCTTGAGTGAAAATTTCAACAAAAAATTATTGCATTCTACACTGATGGTGTTGGTGAATTTGAAGGTCTGTCCACATATTTAAAAACACAAGGTATTGAACATTATGTTTTTCGCCCTTGTACACCACAAAGAGTAGCTTTGATTGAACGGAGACACCGGCACGTTGTTGAAACTGCCAAGACTCTACCATATCAAGCTTTATTGTTGTCCAAGTTTGGAGCTTTGCTTGTCACCAACAGTTTACGTCATCAACCAATTACCCACGCCAACTTTACAAACAAGTGCCCATACGAAGTTTTATTCAAAGAAGCTCCCAAATTTGAACCCATAAAAATATTTGATTGTTTATGCTATCCCTGGCTTCGACATTATGCAAAAAATAAACTTGCAACTCGTCAATCTCCTTGTGTTTATCTCGGATTTTCTAACAAATATTATTGCCACCCGTGTTTTGATCCTATCGCATCAAAGATTTACTTATCGAGGGATGTATTATATTTTGAAGAAAAGTATCCTTTTCAAAGTATCTTTTTCCAATGTAAGGACAAATGTTGCTACTCACATAACTTGGAAAGTCTGTTAAGATAACTACCACCCAGAAGACCACAACCCTGGAGTTCCCCTTCATGCAATGATCTTCCACTGCCAGCATAACAATTGCCTCTACAACCACTCTCGTCCAGCTCTACCACAAACCAAGGCTTCTCCAGTGAGACGGGTACTTCTCCATCTCTAGAGCTGAATATTTCTCCTCATAGTCCCACGTCTTCCTCTCATAATAATGCCCCTGATACTTCGGTGTATCCATCAGAAATTATTCAAATTATTCTCCCTGTAGCATCCAACCCAACCACTTCAACCATAAATAATCGGCCTCTCATTACACAAACACTATAAGCCCCAAACCATAGTCCAGCCTCCATCATCCTCCAACAAGTCATCCATGGCCCCCATTACTCCCCCTAAAATCTCACAAGATAAGTCCACAAACTAGCTTTCCAGAACCCCGATTCATCATATGGTTAATTTGATCCAAGAGTAATCAAAAAACTCCATCACAATTCCATGTCACCTCTGACACCCTTTTTATTCCAAGGACACAATCTAGCCCAATCTCACCCTCAATGGCGAGCTGCCATGCAAGCAAAATTCGACGCACTCATGCGTAACCAAATGTGGGAGTTGGTGCCCTATGACACTTCGAAGGATGTTTTGGACTGTAAGGAGTTATTTCGCATCAAACATCACCCAGATGCTTCTATTGACAGGTAAAAAGCTTGTTTAGTTGCTGGTAGATTTACTCAACGACCTAGCCTCGACTTTCATTCCACCCTCAGCCTTGTGGTTAAACCAACTACAGTGCACTTGGTTCTCTCAATAGCAACTCAATGCAACTGGCCCATTCTTCAATTAGATGCAAATAATGCATTTCTACATGGACATCTTAAAGAAGAGGTTTATATGAGACAACCGCCTGCCTTTGAAGACTCTTCCGTTCCTCATCATGTTTGCAAGTTGAAATAGGCAATTATGATCTCAAGCAAGCACCTCGAGCTTGGTATACCAAACTCAAATACTATTCACTAAGTCCAAGTTTGATTCCTCCCTGTTTATCCTTCATAATTTTGGCTTTACTGCCTATGTTCTTGTTTATGTGGATGACATTATAATTACAGGGAATGGTATTTCTAGTGTTCATCACATAATTAATGGTTTGTCTAACTGTTTCTCTAGTAAAGATCTTGGTAAACTGCATTACTTTTTGGGAGTTGAGGTGCTTCACACTAATAATGCCTTATGTTGTCTTAGCAAAAGCATGTTACAGATCTACCGCTAGATATTCATATGCAGGACAGCAAAGCTGTTCACACTTATAATGCCTTATGTTGTCTTAGCAAAAGCATGTTACAGATCTACCGCATGATATTCATATGCAGGACAGCAAAGGTGTACCTACACCAATGTGCTCTACCACAGTTTTTGGCTCTTTGAACAACTAAGTTGCGCAGACTCTTCACTTTCAATGTCGCTTCTCTTTTTTTTTTTTTGATTTGCACCGGTGTCCGAGTCTCTTAGAGCCCCGACTAATCCCGGGGGTGCACCCACTGACACTTTTGAAGAGCCTGAGCAACATAGTTTGAACAAAGACTCTTCTGTTGATGCCTCCAAATATCGGGAATTCATTGGCAAGCTTCAATACCGATCCTTCACTTGGCCGGATATTGAATTTACTGTAAACAAGTTTGCACAATTTATGCATTGCCCTCAACCAGAACACTGGAAGGCCATAAACGCTTGCTCAGGTACCTTAGTAACCCTTCTTCATATGGTATTAACATAGCTATGGAGCAAGACTCAAGGTTGGTTGCTCATGCTGACTCTGATTGGGCTGCAGACCACGTTGATCGCACCTCAACAACTGGTAACATGATTTATCTTGGCAGCACTCCTATTTTGTGGTCCTCCAAGAAGCGGCTTTCAGTCTCACGCTCTTCTACCGAGGCTGAATATCGTGTTGTAGCTGCTGCTGCTGCAGAACTTAATTGGATAATCAATCTCTGTCGAGAACTTCGAGTTTCTCTCCCTCACATTCCCCAGATCATGTGTGACAATGTCAGTGCCACCTACATCTATCAGAATCCTGTGTTTCACAGCAGAATGAGACATGTTGCTATTGATTTTCATCTTATAAGAGAGCAGGTGCAGAACAAAGAACTTGTAGTCAAGTATTTACATGCTGCTGATCAAGTTGCTGACATGCTAACCAAGCAGCTTCCGCGTGCTTCTTTTGAATGGAACTTTTACAAGTTGGGTGTTGTCAATGTCACCACCAACTTGCGGGGGCGTAAAAAAGGAAAAGAGAGAAGTACTAAAAACACCCTCGAACTTGGCACGAATTATTAGTTTCGTCCCTAAACTATTGATAAGCTTAAAAACACCCCTCAATTTGGCGAACTAAGCTTAAATACACCCTCGAACTTGACACGAATTATTAGTTTCGTCCCTAAACTATTGATAGGCTTAAAAACACCCCTCAACTTGGCGAACTGGGCTTATATACACCCCTCCCATGCCACATGACATAACAAGTGAGTACAATTTATTTAAAGCACGGGAAAGGTTAAAAAAAGACCACATCGGCCTTAATTTTCCCTTTTTTTTAAAAAAGAAAAGAAAATTGCCCTTCACTTTTTAATTACCAACTACTAGAATACCCTTCATCTTCCCATTTAACATTTCCTCCATTAATGGTGACCTCAAAGCACGATCTATTTTTTTTTTCATTCTCATTTTTAATTGCTTGATTCTTTTTCCTTTCCTATTTTGTTTTGATTATTTTTTGTCAATGTGGACTTCCAGCAACGTTAAAAATTTCATGTTCAGATGATAATCTCATAAGAAGATTTTGGGATTGTAAAAATATGGCAGCAAATGAAGCTCTACAAAATTTCAAATCAAAATTTAATAAGTTACAAAAACATGAAGATGGAGAGTGTTTTTAAGCCTATCAATAGTTCAAGGACGAAACTAATAATTCATGTCAAGTTTGAGGGTGTATTTAAGCTTACTTCACCAAGTTCAGGGGTGTTTTTAAGCCTATCAATAGTTTAGGGACGAAACTAATAATTTGTGCCAAGTTCGAGGGTGTATTTAAGCTTAGTTCACCAAGTTGAGGGGTGTTTTTAAGTCTATCAATCATTTAGCGATGAAACTAATAATTCATGTCAAGTTCGAGGGTGTTTTTAGTACTTCTTTTAAAGGAAAATTGTGACTGCTCCAGGTTAATGCCCTTTGTTACTACTTTCTGTTAGATCTTCCTCAGTTTTCTGGGATCTTTTATTTGTTTACTAGCCTTAGGATTCTACGTGTTTTACTGTTCCAGATATTTAGGGATTATAGTTGGGGTATCATTCTTTAAATACCCTTCACATTAATGTTTATTGCATACTCTTTTCATCAGTAAAATTAGCCTTTACCTTTTTTATTTCTTTTTAAATTGACAGCCTTTATTTTTTACAAACAACATTAGGAAAATAAAGTAATTAAACTCTAGGTGCAGAGTAAAGAGTGAAGAAATCACAGATGCAATTGCTGCAAACCCTGATACACTTTACACAAATTAACCTAATATGGCCCAAACATACCGTATATTCTGACCAAATTACATCCTGTGACCTCTTCTTCGGCATATGTTCAGTCATCCCACCTTTTGAAGAAGAAGGTGGCTGCAAGTAATGAAATGTTAATAAATTGGTATGACCAATCAAAAAATAAATGAAATAAAAGAGGGAAATGTGTCAGTTTCTGGCAATTGCACCCTTTACGATCACAAGCAGCTCAACTGACTGACAAGCATATGCTTATTATTTCCAAAGAGTGACGAGAGAAACATACATATAGAAAGAAGATAAGAGAATATTAAATTAAGAATCTTTTCTGCCAATGTTTATTGAATTACGACACGAAACAGGAATGTTACATCATATAGGAAATTAACCCGGGGAGAGTACAAACCTAAAATTAATGCATCAAGTGCCATGCAGAGATGATCTCTTAATTTGAACATAGAAGAAAAAGAAAATAAATCTGTACACCAAGCACAACGTAATGCAATGAAACTCACATTTCTTTACTATAAAATTTGGAAAGTTTCACTTTAATTGAGGTGCAGTGCTAATTCATCCCTGCTATAGCATATAAAAGCAACAGTAGAGTGTCATAAGACTGCAGTATATAATGTGGAATCTATCACTTCACTTTGAGATGCTGTACTAGGTCATCTCTTCTATAGCATACAGGCAAAGGTAGTTTCCAGCAACTCTTCACTATTCGTATTCCTAACTCTTTGGATATAAGATACAAAATCAACTACTCATATCATGGTTTTCTCCAGATCTCAATTTCAATAAATACACGAGAATCCCCAGGGTTTCTTCAGCTAATTGTTTTTTCCTTCATTTGAAATTCCAAAGGCCAACATAGGAGAATTCCAGCATTCATTTAGGATCGTATGGTCGGAGATAATCTGAATAATCAAGTGGAAAGGAAACTTCCTAGTATCAAGTAGTTCTGACAAGGAAACTTGCAGATTAAGATCTGTTTCACATCAACCTCACAACAGTGTTCATTAGTCAAAATTTAGCTCAGATTGGTTCATTATCGCCCACCTAGGTGGAAACCTCATAAAATGAATACTTAACCATTAAAAATAAATAGTAGATCTCAGGAATTACAAATATTGGCTTACCTGAAAAGGGCATGGTACTAGGGTTCCAAAGAGATCTTCAGTCAGATCAGCAGCTCTGACAGAGTAAAGAGCATTTTTAAGCCCGCAAGAGAGAAGATATTCCTCTGTATCCTTAGGCATGGCATAACCTTTATACACACTTACAGGGGGGTCACATATCTGTCAGGAACAGGGAGCAGCAGAAAACAACTAATTACCTCATCGCAAGTGAACATCTTCACAGGGAGAAAAATCTCACAAGCATCATGTATAGGCTGTTAAGTTCAATCAATCCATCCAAAATGATCTCAAAGACGCCAGTTGACAACTTTTCAGCCAAAAAAAAAGGATGGCATCTGATAATAGGCAGATGAAGATAATAACAGTACAGAAAAAAAAAACATATGTACAGAATGTGAAAAAAGAAATTGTAAACTATCCCGATGATGCAGAGAGGAAGTGAGGGACAGAGAGAAACAGAAGAGAGAAGGGGTTGTAGAAATAAAAGGGAAAAGAATCACCAATGGAAGGATAAACACTCAACTCATTTAAACTATCTTTCCGTGATTCCTTTGATGCTTGAAAGACATTC
Source organism: Solanum aculeatissimum (assembly GCA_038996855.1). Taxonomy (NCBI): domain Eukaryota; kingdom Viridiplantae; phylum Streptophyta; class Magnoliopsida; order Solanales; family Solanaceae; genus Solanum; species Solanum aculeatissimum. Next base: position 12,533 of record JBCEWC010001387.1, read on the forward strand.
GTTAACAACAGTAATTGGACCAAAAAAATTGACGTCCTGGAGACATCTGATTAATTGGCGTACACACATGACGGATTTCCCGGACTGATATCAAAGTTGTCCAAACACACTTGGCTGAAGTGGTAAATAATATAGGCTAATTATGGATAAACAAGGTTCTAGAACAAAAAGAAAGAACTATTAGCTTTACTATAGCAGTGTATCTACATGTATACTCTGCAAACAATCCTCCAAGAACAATAGAAACATTCAATATGATCAATAAATGAGAGAGATAATAGTGGTTACCGAGGATCCAACTTGAGTTTGACAATCACTCAAGTTTTTGTAGACTCCAACCAGATCTCCTTTCCTAACGACAAAGAAACCATCTCTATCTTCCTTCATTTTTGGAGGAGGATCGGACTTCTGTGAGCTAGAACTATCCCTTCTAGACTTTTTGGATGAATAGCAGCGAATGCAAATTTTCTTAAAAAACAAGTCAAAATCAACTTTTCTAGCTACAGTAAATCCAACACCTGTCTTCCATGAAAGAATTGAAAATGCACCAAGTGAACTCTTCACGGCACGTCTGCTAGTCCTTGTAAAAATTGCAGCAGAACATGCATTAAACAAGATGTTCATTACACAGGGAATCCCTCAGATTCTACCAGTTTCTGAAAAAAAGAAAAACACAAGAAAAAAAAGAAAACAAAATCATTTTTATATATTCAACTGATGCAATATGTACGCATTTGACTTCCCAAATTTTTTCATTTTCCAAGCAGAGAATAGAGGAAAGAAAACACTGGAGTATTCTGTGTTCCACTTCTAGAAACACGTTACCAAGTGAGAATTCCAGTACACAGCTCACCAAGTTCAAGAGTTAGGAAATTATTTACCTGAACGTGGTGTTTTACACAAGTTTGGTTTTGTTTTGTTTTTTTTTTTTTTTTGTTTGAGAAAGTCAACAGTTTATAGACAAAATACACCAATAGTGTATTTCAGTAATAATTATATCAGGAGTTTACAATAAGCAAAACCAAATATATCTATCACCCATACCCCTCCTAAACTATCTAAGAAGTGAGAACTATCCTCCAACTTTCAAGCTCTGGAAAGGGATGCTCTTGTTTTCAGAACATCTCTGGTTTCTTTCCTTCCATACTGTCCACCAGATGCTAGCAGGACAATCTTCCATCTCTCCTTGTGCTTGACATATTTCCTTCTCTATTCCAGCAGTAAGGGTTTCTCTTGGCATAGACCAACTGATACCCCTCAAGTTAAAAAACACATGCCACAGTTTCTCTGTCACTCTACAATGGATGAAGAGATGGCTTGTTGTCGCTGTTTCTTTTTCACAAAAAGAGCACCTGTAACATGATTGCCTTCCCATTTTCATATAATCGTCTTGCGTTAGTATTGCTTGCCTGGCTACCAACCAAGTGAACAAGTAATCTTGTGAAGTATCCTATCTTTCCATATCATCTTCCAAGGCCATTTTAAGAGCATTGCAGCTGGCCTATTAAGGTGTCTCTGATTTCACTGTGAATATTCCATTTTTGGCCCTCAACCATTGCAGACTGTCTTCATTTGTATTAAGGTTATTGGCTTGCTTCAAAGAATTGTAGAAATCTGTTAGATTGTCTATCTCTCAGTCATTCAACATTCTCCTTAATGAGAGGTTCCATCCTTGGTTGTCCCTGACATTTGCTACTGATGCCTCCTTCTGCTGGTTCAGATTGTAGATCATAGGGTACAACTGTTTCAAGGGGGATTGACCAACTCACACATCATTCCAGAATGATGTCTTCCTTCCATTTCCTATTTCAATTCTTGAATTTCCCCTGGTTCCTGATTATTTTCCATAAACCTACCCCATAGGGCTTCTAGCTTCCTTAGTGATCTATAAGTCTTCCATTGTATATCTGGAGGCTATAGCATCCTTCCATAAACCTTGTTCCCCTGAGGCAACTCTCCATAGCCACTTCAATAGAAGACTCTGATTTTGTACTTTGAGATGTTTTATGCCCATTCCCCCTTCTTTTTTAGTTGTTGATCACAGCATCCCATTTCACCAAGTTACTCCCTCCGTCCAACTTTACTTGACCCCTATTGACTTGGCACAGGGATTAAGAAACACTAAATGATAGGGGTAATTTTACCAAATCACCATTTGAATATAATTAATACAATGTATTGAAAAATATAATAGGGAAATAATTATAATTAATGACAAGGGTAAATTAGGAACTAAATGTAAAATTATCTCTTGATTTCATAAACTGGACAAGTATTGTTGGACATCCTAAAATAGTATAGGGGTCAAGTAAAGATGGACAGAGGGAGTATAATTTTCTCCCCCTCTCCATTTCCTTGCCATAAAAAGTTTCTCCTAGTGGAGTCTAGCTTCTTCAAGACACGCCCTAGCTAAGGAAATAATGACATCATGTAAGTTGGCATAGCATCGAGCACACTATTGATTAAAGTCAATCTTCCACCCAAAGATAGGTATTGGCTTCTCCAATTTACCAGCTTCTTTTCACAGTTTTCCACCACTGCATCCCATATGTTCTTAGATTTACTTTTTGCTCCCAGAGGCATTCCTAGGTAGGTAGTAGGTAGTTCTCCCACTTTACCTCCTAGGATATCAGCCAGGCTATTGATATCTGGAACTTCATTCACTTGGTAGACGAAACTTCTTCCCCAGTTTATGTCTAATCCGAAAACAACTTCAAGTAGAATAAATATGACCCTTAGATGATTCAGTTGCTCTTTCTCTGAACCACAAAACACTAAACTTTCATCTGCATACTGCAAATGTAAGATATTTAAGCCTAAAGTATCATTATCATTCATCCAGAAACCCTTGATCATGTTGTTTAACTGTGTTGTTTTTAATATATCACTCAATTCTCCCATAGCAAGTATAAAAAGAAAAAGGAAAGAGGATCTCCCTACCTTAATCCTCTTTCAGAGTGAAAGAGACTAGAGGGGTACCGTTAATTAATACTGAGAAATTTACAATACTCACTTAGTATTTTAACCATTTTATCTACCTATTTCCAAAACCCATCCTCTAAAGAGTATTCCAGAGAAAGTTCCAATTGATATGATCAAAAGCCTTTTCTATATCCAACTTAAATAGAATCCCAGGGACCGTATTTAAGTTCCTCACATCCACACATTCATTGGCAATAAGAATGGCATCCATGATCTGCCTACCCTTAATGAAAGCTAATTGATATTAATCCACCAGTTTGGATATCACTTTCTTAAGCCTTTTCGCCAGGATCTTGGATATGATCCTATAAACACTGTGGGCCTGAAATCCTTCAATTCTAATGCACCCATCTTCGTAGGGATCAAAGCTATGAAAATAGCGTTTAGGCTTCTTTTTTTTTCAAAGAAGCCTTGATTATGGAAATTCTGAATGGCTGTTATTACATCTATCTTCACCACCTCCCACCACTTTATTAAAAATGCCATAGTAATACCATCTGGACCAGGAGCCTTATCTCCTGCACACGCAAAAACACATTCTTTGATCTCTTATTCTCCAAATTGACTTTGCAACACTAAGTTATCTTCATCATTCAACATAACTTGATCTCTGGGATTGAACTGAGGTCTCCGGTGTTCATTCTCTCTATAAAGGTTTTGGATGAGACCTATGATCTCCTCCCTGATCACTGTTGGCTCATATACAATAGCCCCCTTGATCAAAAGACTATCAATGTCGTTGTATCTTTTGTGATACTTCATTGTTCTGTGGGAAAACATTGTGTTTTTATCCCCTTTTTCAACCATAGAGCCCTAGATCTTTGTGTCCATGCCATTTCCTCCAACTCTACTGTCAGCACAGCTCTCAAAAAGACTCATCATTGGGCTAGCATCTTTGATCCTGGATCACATCTAAATCAGAAAGTTGATTTAAAATGTTTTGTTTCTGTAGACCTAGGTTGCCTTCAACAGTTCTGCTCCATTCTTTCAACTTCACTTTGAGGGCTTTCAACTTGCACACTAGAATGTAATTTGGTCTTCCTGTAAAAGATTCAGAATCCCACCACCCCTTAATTCTCTCATTAAAATTCTCAATTTGCAACCACCAATTTTCAAATTTAAAATAAGACAATAACCTCTCCCAGTTTTCACATTCTAGTAGCAGTGAATTGATCTTATTCACAAATTAAGGCAAGTTAGTTTATTCATTAGTTTTCTTTTTGAGATTATGAATCATTGCTATGACTTTTAAGGGGTTTCAGTCTAATACTTTTAATTATCATTTAGCATACTTTATGACGGATATGTAATAAGTTATATTTACATGGTCATGGGTATAAAAATAAGTGAATATGACTCCTTTCATTCCCTTTTACTTGTCGCATATACTAAAATTAGATTTTACCTTTACATGTCCACTTCAGCAAATCGAGATAGAATTAATTATTTTTTACAATATTACCTCTATCACAAAGTAACTATTACAAAAACTAGTTGGAGTACAATCAGTGTAATTTAGATTTCTAAAGTACCATCTATATGGATAATCTAGTAAAACAAACACTTGATTAATATTTTTTAAATGGACAAAATGTAAATTGGACAAGTAAATGATAACGGAGGGAGTAAAAGAAATTAGTTAATATCATGTGCAAAACACATCTTACTTCACCATTATTAGATTAAAAGCTTAGGTTAGAAAAAATGGAAAAAGTCCAAATATGCCATGAGCAAATATGCCCTTACCATTCAATAGTTGGTTCAAATATACCTTCGATTTAACTAGAACCCCCAATCAACCTAATTAGTAGATTAATAAGTGAAAAGGGACCAAATATGTCCTTAAAGTATCCAATATTGAACAGATATGTCCTTCGTTAATAATACCTGTGAAAGATGCTCAAATAAATCCATTTTTCTCAGATTTAACCCAGTTAAAAAAATAATTGGTTGGCAATCCCCTTCCAACCCCAATGATATTTTGTAACAGCGTTCCTCCGCTGAAAAAACGGACTCTTGAGCATTGACGTTATTCCAAAAAAATTATTGATTTTAGACATTATAATAAAACTTTTAACACAACATCCACTACTTTTTATTTTATGATTACATGATGGAAATTATCTTGTTCATAATTTAGGACACAAGTGTAGTGTAGTATAGAGAATACGTGAATCGATTGTAAAAAAATCAAGAAATTGAGGGAAAAAAATTATATATATATAAATTACAACTTTTATCACCAGACATATGAACATTCCTTGCATCAACTATTTGTTTACATATGTGGAAAAAAATATGAACTTAGAAATTGGCTCTGGTTTTGCTTGTTACATAAACATGAATATATATAAAAGAAATGTTAAATCTGTACATATTAAAGAAACATAAAGTATTAACAAAGGGCATATCTGCTAATTTGTACATAAAGGCATATTTGGTGCTTTTCCTATTATTAATCAGCTAATAAAATAATTAGGTGCTCTTGTTAAATTAAGGATATACTTAGATCAACTATTGATTGGTAAGGGCATGTGTGAGCTAACTTATTAACAAAAGACATATATGTTCAATTTCAAAAACTTTAATTTAAAGGCATATTTGGCCCTTTTCTTGGAAAAGAAAAGACACATCTACTATATCTAGCGATTTGGTGTAAGGACCAGATCCATATAGCTTAGCTTTCACTTTTTGAAGCAAAAAAATCCTTTCCATTTTGCTTTTATACTACAGTTCTTTTCTCTTCTGAAAAGATAAAAGAACTTTCTTCTCCTTTTACAAAGAAGTAGCCCAAGAAAGCTTAATGATTGAATTAAGCAAGAATATTAGGGCAGGAGACCTCTTCCTTCGCCGCAAAATCCAAACTTTGAGTCATTCCATCACTGGAAAGCTATCATTTCTCACATTCTAATCCTCATAACACATAGAAAAGTTGTAAGAGTGAAAATTCCAAAATCGCTAAATGGATTCACTTACATTGACAAGAGGAAAATGATAATCGAAATTTGAACCCTAATTCTTTGGGAAAAATTCAAAATCGACGTCTTAAGCTACCAAATACAATCATACCGTCGATTGCGAGATGAAACTGCAGGAATCTTGGGTAGCCCTCCGGTGTATCAGAAGACCCTTGTAGGGAGAGTGGCAGAAGGGGGATGGATCGGTTGGGGCTGGGCGGTTATGAGTGGGTATGAAGATAGGTCTTCTACTTTTCAACAGTAGTTACTGTTGTTGGTGTTAAAATATTCCATAAAATTTGACGGAGCTGCTTGAGCAGATTAAAAAATGCACTAATCATGATAATTAAAGCTGTTTAAGCAAGTAGCAGGTTTACATGTCTGTTTGAACAGTTTGATGGTATATCTGTAATTTTTTATGGTTCTTTCATTGTAATTTGTTTGTCTTATTTTTAGTGTTAAAAAATGCTACTAATCATGATAATTAAAGTTGTTCAAGCAGGCTGGAGGTTGACATGTCTGCTTGAGCAGCTTGAAGGTATATCAACAACTTTTTATGATTCTTTCGTTGTAATTGCTCAAGCAGGCAACATGTCGACATATCGATTACAATCTACTCCCACAAATGTTTGATATAAAGAAGTTATGTTTCATGCAAGTTTCCATTAAAGTATACTCATGTATGTCATATTGAGCTTATATTCTATTGTATATATCTATGCATCTTGTTTATGAAGGTTATGATGTATTGTTGTATTGCATGTCCCTAAAGGTATATGATTACGTGTTCAAGTATATAAAGTGACCCCAATTATAATTACTAATGTTTCTTTTATAATAAAATAGTCTTTTATGTAAAGTGATGCATTGTTCACCTAAGGATATTGCTACTGAAATTGTACATAATGACATATGATTTTCTTATTCATGACTATGTTCATTTATGTATCTTACTGAGTTCTTTCTAAAGTTGTCTTTTTATGTTTAAATCATATTGGCTTGATTATGACTACTAATGTTCATGTAAATGTATAATATAATGTTAGCATGAGATTTAACATGAATCATTTCATCACCCGCCATGTCATGCATTGCATACCTACATACCAGTACATTCAAAGTACTGACGCATACTTCTATCCCTACATGATTTAACCATGTAGGGATCGACGCTCCTTGATATCCTCCACATGGCTAGTTTTGGATCGTTAAAGATGGGAGTTGGTGAGCCCTCTTGTTCGAGAACGATATCCTAGTTTTCTTTCTATATTGATGTATTTAGATATTTTAGTTCCGGTTGTATATTTCTTTTGCTATGATTGTATTTGAGGGTGAGCTTGAACATATCTTAGCCCCCGTCAAGTTTATGTTAGAGGTATTGTTGGATGTATGTTATGATTGTATCTAGTTTTTTATCACATTACTGTTTTAAGCTGCAACCCTTAGCTCCGTTTCCCCCAGTTCTCCATTTCATCTTTACGTTTTCATATCTATGGATGCTTATGATATATAGGATGGCTAGGGTGAGGTACTTCGGGGTATCTCACTCGCTGTGTGATGACTAGGCCCTAGGTCAGGTCATTACAGAGACACAACTTCTCATCCTCAAACTATCGTTCATGAATCTATCCATCAAAGAAGATCGGGACTCCAAGAACGCAAGCACACCACCGTCATCAGAAAGATGTAATCTCACTAACCCATTGGTGAATCTCTAAATATCTCTAGCCAAGGGTCGCCTCTCTACCCTGATAGCTACAAGGTTTCCCATACTAGAAGTGTTCCTACTCAAGGCATCAACCACCACATTGGTCTTTCCCAGATGATATACGATAGTCAAGTCATAATCCTTTAGAAACTCAATCCACCACCTTTGCCTCAAATTCAAGTTCTTCTAGCTGAAGATGTATTGCAAGTTACAGTGATAGGTAAATATCTCACAATAAATTCCATACAAATAGTACCGCCACAACTTCAAAACAAAGATGACCGCCGCCAACTCAAGATCATGGGAAGGATAATTCTTCTCATGAGTCTTCAATTACCTTGAGGCATAGGCAATCACCTTCCCATTCTACATCAACACACCTCTTGATCCAACACCCAATGCATCATAATACACGGTGAAATCAACACCCTCTTCAAGAAAGGTTAGAACAAGCGCGGTAGTCAATAAATCCTTAAGATTTTAGAAGCTCTCCTCACATTCCTTTGACCAATGAAATACCATATTCTTCTGTGTGAGCCTAGTCAACAGAGCTACTATAGTAGAGAAACCCTGCACAAAACGTTGATAATATGCAACTAGACCCACAAAGCTATGGATCTCTATGGCAAAGGTAGGTCTAATCCACCCTCTAAAAGCCTCAACCTTGACGCCCTTCTTGGACACCACATGCCCTAGAAATGCTATCAAACTAAGCCAAGGCTTGCACTTAGAGAACTTAGCATAAAGCCTCTCCTCTTTAAGTCTCCGAAGCACAATCCTCAAATACCTAACATGGTCAGCCTCGGTCTTGGAGTAGATCAAGATATCATCAATAAATATAATCACAAAGGAGTCCAAATAAGGTCAAAATACTCCATACATCAACTCCATAAATGTGACAGGTGCATTAGTCAACCCAAACAATATAACTAGAAACTCATAGTGGCCATACCTCATCCAAAATGTAGCCTTAGGAATATTTGATGGTGTAATCCTCAACTAGTGATACTCAAACCTCAAATCAATCTTGGAAAACATTGATACACCTTAAAGATGGTAAAAAAATCATCAATTCTCGGAAAAGGGTATTTGTTCTTGACAGTCATCTTGTTTAACTATTTGTAGTCTATATACATCCTTAAAGACCCATGTTTCTTCTTTATAAACAGATATGGTGCACCCCACATGGATACACTAGACCAAATGAACTCCTTACTCAATAAATTTTGAAGTTGTTCCTTCAACTCCTTCAATTCAATAGGAGCCATACGATATGAAGGAATAGAAATAAGCTTAGTGCTCGACTCCACATTAATAGCAAAATCAATGTCCTGGTCAGGAGGGACTTCTAGGAGATCAGTAAGAAACACATGCATAAATTCATGTACAACAGGGATAGACTCTATAGAAGGTAAATCGATACTAGTATTGCGAATGAAGGCCAAGTAGGATAGGCAACCTCTACTAATCAACCTTTGAGCTTTGATATAAGAGATAACCTTGCTAGGATAAAAATCATACAAACCCTTCTACTGAACTCTCAGTCCACCAGGCACAACCAAAGTAACCATCTAGGCAAAACAATCAAGAATAACATGATACAAAGATATCCAATCCATACTCAAAATAATACAAAATCTACCATATCAAAAATTATCTTGTCCACCCTAGTATCATAATTCATAAGAGACACAAGACAAGATCGGTACACCCGATCTAGCACTAAGGGATCTCGTACCAGGGTAGAAACATGTAAAGACATAGGCAATGATTACATAACAAGTCAAACTCAGCAAAGAAGTATGTGGACACATATGAATAAGTAAAACCATGGTTAAATAACATAGACATAGGCTGATAAAAAACTAGGACAATACTTGTAATAATCGCATTTGAGGCCTTTGTCTCGGGTCTCTCCAGAAATGCATAACAATGAGCATCGCGACCTCTACCTGACTGACCTATGCCCCAACCACCTAGCTGAACCACTACATCACTAGCACCCCTACCAGGAGCATGATCACCTTTGCCTAACTAAGCTCTACCACGTCCCCTGATCGATGGTGCTGGACCTCTAGTTAGAGGTGCTGAATCTCTAACTGGTGCTATTAAATAAGTACAGTGTGGCCCAGAACGAGTTTGCAGGGGATACTATCTAATCATGTTACGAAGAGCTCCACAACCATAACAAGACCTTGAAGTGGGCTGCTACTATGGCAAACCAAATAAGATAATATAGCCACCTCAACCTACCGATCTCTGAATACCAGATAAAACCTAACCATGCTCAAAAGCTGGAGAAGAAACATACACCATACCTTAATACTATGATGAACTACCTCCTCAATGGAAACCCTCTACCTTCTAAAGAAGTGCTAGAATAATGACCAGAAGCTCGAGCCCTCTTAGGGCCCCCAAACTCTTCTCGAACTATCAACACCACCTCCTTATCGGTACTCACAATAGATTAGAAGGAGGCTCCCTCACGAGCCAACCTAAATACGTAGGATCTGATAGAGAAAACCAAGCCTCTCATAAATATGTGGATTTTCTCCACCTCAGTAGGAATCAAGGATATGGCATGACATGATAATTGACAAAACCGAGCCTCATACTATACAACGATCATACTACCCTGAGACAAACTCTCAAATCTCATATGGCTCTCCTCCCGAACACTTTAAGGAATGAATCAATCTTAAAAGGCCTCTAAGAAAACACCCCACTCTACAGGAGAGGATCCACCTAGTCTAGACCTCATATATGTCCTCTGCCACTCTCTAATGGTGCCTCTGAGCTGAAGAGAAACGAATCTAACACCCTGAGGATCAACTTGGCTAATAGTCTCTTACATCTCATGGCATAATGTCAAGAACTCATGCATCCACACCATGGTTTCATCTTCTGAAATAGCTCATAGCTTTGCTAATCATCTACCACATATGTACCTATGCAAGAACTACTGGTAGCTAGCACGCTTTCACAAGTATAAGAATATACAAGATGTCCACATAAATCATTCGTTCAATAATCGTCAATGATTCTCATTTTTCTTTTAACACTTGTGTCATCATCAAAATGTTACATAATAATCACCTCATATCATAATTCAATTCTTTCAATAACCTCTTGTCATCATAACTTAGGACTATTCATTATTGAGTCCACATTTCGCAAGTATTTAGTTTAACAATTCCAACAATTGATCAAAATATGCATCAAGCTCAATATTTCACATAAAGTACTTCAATAGATAAATCCATGTAACATGAATCAAAGTTCAACAATTAGGTCAACATGAATATATTTGCGTTCTCGTCAATGTATTACATGCCCAATTCACAATATCAACTCATAAGTCGTAATCAATAACAAATAGGCAATAATTCATAAATCAAATCATACATGTTATAGCCTCAACATTCCCATTACCCAATCTTATCTACTAAAACAATTTACTAATTCTCAATGTTCACATAGAAAGGAAATACTAAGTTCAATTAAACTCAACAAGGTTTAGATTTCACTTGCCTCAATTTATCCAAACAATCACACCAACAAAAGCGCCTTCTCCTTCTAAATCAAATTGAAAGTACTACAATCTATTCGAAAATAAATTCATAATCACAATTCGAAACTAATAACAACAAAATCAAACAATTCAGGGAAAAGGGAAAAATTATTCAATAATTCACTATAAAAAATTAAGGCCAAAATCTAGATATTTTTAGATGAAAATGTTCTTCTCATGATCAGAAAACCATTAGCGAAAATCAATTCGAAAATGGAGCTGAAACGAGCTCATAATCATCAATTTTGTCAAAAATCTAAGTTCATGAAAAAATTCTAATTTTCACAATTGAATACTCCAAATTTGATATTAAAATCAAGGGATAATTAGTGGATAATGAAAAAGGGAGTGAAAAATACATTTTTCGGTGAAAAGACTTCTAGAAATCAAGCAAAATTCATCCAAGTTGAGCTCCCAAAGCTTAAAAATGGTGGAAATGTTCAAACGGGTAATCAATAGTCTGAAAACCTCTTTCTAATGTCGCTATAGAGATACCCACAAAATAGGCAGGTATCGCTATAGCGACGCTTGGTCTCTATAGAGGCTTCGCTATAGAGAAGCATGCTTCGCTATAACAAGGTTGCTTTAGCGATCAAGACTTCGCTAAAGTGAGGCCTGCAACACTAGATCACAACAAACTTTTAAACAATTTCAAAGACTCAGAATCAACCCTCGAGATTCATTTAGAATTCCGTACACATAAACCATACATGCAACCATATTATATTCGACTTTCTAGACTCATTGGAATCATCAAAAATCAAATTTGAGGCATCATTGACCTGGAACATAATTAAGCACCTTAAATCAAACATAGGCCACTTGAAACGCCAAAACTCTAACAAATCATTCAAAACTTAAGGCAAAACTATTTTTAGCACTAAAATCATCTCTCCAGACTATTGGAACCATTAGAAAATCAATCCGGGCACCAGGACTAAAAACATTGACCAAAGTCAAATCAAACTCAAACCAAGCTCAAACTTTAACTCAATTTACAGCTTCGAACCCAAAATTCATATAACAACTCCAAATCTGATTCTGACAACTCTCCTTGGACAATTCCACATTTTAAAACTGATGGAATCAATGGAATTCTTTTTCAAGACTCAAATCTTTGTGTCACCTAAAATTTCAAAATTATGCATTTCAAACCTCAAAAATCCAAACTTTAGCAAAAATCTCAACTTTTACAAAAATTTGAGAAAACCAACTTTTAAACTAATCAAACGTTACTCAAGGCCATTGTTGAGAGAGGTAAAATAGTAATTTTATTGAAAAAATAAAAAATGACACTCAGGATCATTATAGTATACTAGAGATTTAAAGTTAGCACATGATATGTTCCTATTTGATATATTAGCAGAGCAAAGAAGGAAAAAAGAAGAGAGTGACCAGGATATGGCTCACATTAAGACATAAATAGACCTGTTGACAAAGCATTTATTATTTGGAGGTCTTGAGAAGGTAAAGGTTGTGGATACAGCGTGTAAGGCCTCATAGATTAAAAGGTCTGAAATAGAAAGGAAGCGCAGAAAAAGGCTTTGGATCAAGACAGTACAAACCTATCTACTACATGTGGTTAGGATCACGAGTCATATATAAGATTCATAGATGGGTTAGGCCTTGCTGAAATTTTAAAGCCTTGGGGGTGAATGTATGAAAGGGTGTCTACGACCCATCAAAGAAACTACGGGCCGAAGATATGGGTCATGGACTGATGGTTAAATTGGGTTCTGAAGTTTGGAAAGGTGTTACCAGATATAAGGGTTTATGGATTGTAGTCCATTTTACAAGCCATAAAAGTGTGTCATGGTTTGGTCCTAGAAGGGTAAAATTTTGGGTAAAATATTCTAACTCTGAGGTGCTTCTACGAGGGGTCTTTACGACCCGTAGATTAAATGAAGGGCCATAAAAAAATGTTCGTGGATTGGGATTTAGAGATGGGTTTTAGAAACTCAAAAGTGTAACCAAGACGAAACCCTAACTGACAACCCATAGATCAGGTTCGTAGATGAGGTTCGATAGTTTTAATGAAGGATAAATTTGACCTTTCCCCGCATCTTAAGTTCAATAATATATCATTTTAAGCCTAACCCTACCCATATTAGCCCTACCTCACCCATTCCACTCACATTATATCCTAATTCTAATTCCTCTAAAAATTTCTCTTAAGGCGGTCCACTCCTAAGGCTCAAGTATCACAACCCAACCCTAGGGCTTATATGTGATACGACAAATGGGGAACCCGAAGGAACCCCAAACAAGCCTTTAAGCACAAGTAAGTACATCCTTAGATGTGAAAGCATAAATCAAGACCAAGCAAATAATTCTAAGGGAAGCAGAGCTTTGGACTCAAGCTATGGGAATAGATAGGGGAAAGGGATTTGCATAATCACATAACAAGCAAGAGTATGGGGAGGGTAAGTATGACTCACACTATGGGGATGATAGGGGCTTAGGACTTCCATCACATGTTATCACATCAATAACAGATAAAGGGATAGGGACTAAAGGAAGTCTTCCATAATTACATAAGCATAATAGGAGTCAAGCTCATCACATGTAATTATCCAACAACACTCTAATATGAGTGGAACGGGGACCAAGACATCTCCCGGGCTCACCCTCAAAAGTAATCGTTCAAAAGTAAACAAGTTTTTAACATAACATAAAAGGAAATAGTTGTCCCTGAAATAAAGGACTCACTAATAGCAATCTTCAATCAAGCCGTCTAGCCATGTGGAGGGGGATGACTAGGTGCTTCGGTCCCTCCATAGTGCAATGCAACAAAGACATAATCCATAATTAACGATATGCATAATCATATACAACATATATAAGGTCAATATGGCATGAATGATCAATGCCTTAGTCAAAATATGCATGGAGAATAATCAAATCACATGACATATCATACATATATGGGAGGGACAATAACCAATATGTAAGACCAAGTGAGCTACTACTTGGAATTCCAATGTTCACTCCACATTGAAAAATGAGTGGTTTACTTTTCCAAGGTAAACCATCCACTCACCTTACGGTATCACCTTTTCGGAGAGTGTTGCTGAATATCGTTACATTATGGCAAGGCTTTTTTGATAGGTGTCACAAAATTCCCTTGCTTACAGCATGGTCTTTTTGGTAGGTGTCAAGAATTATCCTTACCTTACGACATAGCCTTTTTGGTAGGTGCAAGCCCATTTAGGGAGTCAATATCACAAACCTATAGTGTCACATAGTTTAGGGACAATGGCTACAAACTAAGGTTCTCTCGGTGCTAGGTCAACAATCTCACGAAATACTCAATTCATATATCTTGCATAATTTCTTAACTCATGGTAGCATCATAAGAGTAGCTCATCTTAAGAGTAGCTCATCATAAGAGTAGCTCATCATAATATCAAAGAAAGGGCTTCATATCATTCATAACATTCTCATGATCACATAGCATGACTATTACCCCTCAAATCATCATAACACACTTATCTTACATAACTTGCCATAATCATATCGTCAAAATAAGAGACTTGTCAAATAACTTTAGTCAAACCTCAGTGGGTATATGCATGTGAGCTTAAAATCATTTAATTCAAGAGTATAATATATGAGAGGAATAAAATAAAGTTATTTAAGAATCATTCAAAGAAACCTACAACATTGTCATGAAATCCATTCAAAAATCCATAATCTTTCCAAGTTTTTCAATATATCATAACATACAAAGCTTTAGTATCATAAAGGTATCATAATATCATTCCTTGATAAAAGCTCATGCATCTATAGACCAATATCCAACAAATTTCCAACATATTTCATGCATAAGAGTAATAATATAAAGTTCCCCTAAGAAATTAGTCCTTGAAATCAAGTAATTTAATGAAAATAGATTTGGGGACTATCATGACATAAGCCTAGGGTATAGGTGCAACACAATGAATGGGAAACCTCAGGGTAATCCAAACAAGCCTCTTAGTATACCATTTGTACATCCTTGGTTGCGAAAAATAAAACAAGCATCAACACATAATTCTAAGAGAATAGGGGCTTTGGACTCACGTTATAGGGACGAATAAGGGAATAGGATTTGCATGAATCACATAGCAAATAATAACTATGGGGAGGGTAAGTATGACTCAAGTTATGGGGAAGTAGGGACTTAGGAATTTCATCACTTTCCATCAACTCTAAAACATGAGTTGGACGGGGGCCAAGATAAGCCCCGAGCTCACCCTCAAACTAGAAAGTGAAGCATAATAAAATCTCAACACAAGCAAGATAGAATCCAAATATTGTCCCCGAAGTGAAGGACTCACCACAATAACAATCTTCACAAATCCAAGCTAGCTTGGTAGAGGATATCGAGGGGACCTAGTCCCTACATAGTTAAATCATGTAGGCAAAAAGTACATGTCAGTTTTTTGAATATACTAGTATGTGGGCATGCAATGCAACAAGCAAGAATCGTGAGCTAATGAACAATATGGTCATGTAAGACATTACTTAGGCCAAGAAACTTAACATAATACATGTGGAAAGTAAGGAACATATGCTTAGTGGACTTCATGATGGGACATATAAACTTAAAATGATGAGAAAACATAGGTCATCATGCATAAGAAAAATCGTTATACCCTTTAGGAACAACAATACATTTAATTCAAGAGAAGAAACATCCTACTACAAGTGAACTATTAATAATCATAATAAAGGACACCATGCATACTTGTAAGGGAAGTCATATACCTTTATGAGAAAATATCATTACCAATAACAAGGGATCATAACATATGTGAAGAAAACCATTTGAGCTTGTAAAAATAGTGTGCCACATGAAGTTTAGAATACCTTTAGACGTACATGAAGGAACCATCTCAAATCATCATAAAAGGATACCTTAAGTCCATGAGGAGAACACAAATATGTGTGAGAGTAGCCTTTAACCAACATAAATCATGTGAACTAAACCATGGAGATGTTTTCCCTGCATCGGAAGATGGGGGAGGTCACTTACCAAGGCAACCTCCTAAGATGCCTAATTGGATCTACTATCGCAAGCTATTAAGAAAACCTCTACTGATGGGTGGTTTAGAAATCAACCTTTACTAATGAGCTTATGGTGGCACGTAGTTATGAGACAATGGGATTATACTAACGGTCTCTTGTCCTAACTATGGGGAGTATATGCATTTATCCCAAAGTCCACTCGGTGCTAAGTGTGAGTCTCACAAAATGACCATAGACATGAATCATCTAGTATGGAGAGGTATTCTACTAACCCATCCCATAAACATTTGTAACAATGGAGAGGTATTCTACTAAACCATCCCATAAGCCTTTTGAACATAGATCATCATCATAAGGATAACTCTTAGATCTTGTCTATGCCTCTACTATCGGCCTATTATCATCTCATAATCTTTACTAGGTAAAGGACTCATACCTTAATTATTCATTCATTCTTGACTTCAAAGAGACTAGTCCTTTTGGACATACAAACATGAGGATAATAATGACATACATAACTTGTATACCATAATATCACAACCCAAAATCGAATCACAACTAAAGAGAATAAATTAAAGCAAATGCAACCATAATATTTAAAATGAAAATCAAAAACTTGGAGTCATGAATAAAAGAACATCTAAAATAGTACGAATGAGTAAATTCAACTGTCTCAAATAAAAATATAAAGCTGAGTGAATAAGAAATGCATAGTTTAATATAGAAGTCAACAAAAGGAAGTCTCAAAGAAACAACGACGACTCAATGTTTAAGCCTCACCATTAGATCTGGTGATGAATAAGGTCTCTAATGGAATAGAATCAACTACCCTGTGGGGTCACTGTGCTTGATCTGTAGGGAGGAAACAAAGTAAGTGCGAGCACACTGAAATGTATCCAGTAGGTTCAACTGACTGGATAGGAGAAATTAAATAAACATGTAATAACTAAGAGTCTCTACCACCTGCATCACAAGGTTAGTACACAATAAATACATAAATAAGAGCAGATAAAGAGAGTAAATGCAACCAAAGATGTAATGCATATGAGATGTATGAATGCAATGGCGTTGCAAGCCATGCATTAGGTGGAATCATGACCATCGTAGGGTTGATATACACATCTATCGAGTCAAATCTATTGCCATGCATTAGGTGGAATCATGACCATCGTAGGGTTGATATACACATCTATCGAGCCAAATCTACTAAATAGAACCCGGGGACATCGCAAGCCATGTACTAAAATATCTCAAGGCGTCGCAGGCCATAGACTAAAGTATCTCAAGGCATCATAGGCCTTATACTGAAATGTCTCAAGTATCACAATATCTCAGGTGGTACAGATGCAATATGAGATGTGTGCATGCCAATCCAAAAATACGAGTATATATATTAGCCATATAAATGATAAATGATATATATGATAGCGATAACATCAAAAAGGCTATGCCAAGTGTATTAACTAGTACCACAATGCCATCAATAAGTCTCATATCACCACTCTCTTATCACTAATCAAAATGTCAATGAAACCGAACTCTGCAAGTCCAACATATGCTCATAAATCTCGAATGGATCACAAATATCATTAATTTACCACAAAACTCTCCAAATGGTCTCATAAGTCTCCTATTATCAAAATAACATCCAAAATATCTCAATTCTCAAGTTTTCATCTTAATTTATCAATAGGATCACAATTTACTAAATTTTTGACATAACTAGTATCATATTTCCATCACAATTCTAACATATCAACCCATTTACTCATGAATCAATCTAGATCTTATAATTATCACATGAACATATCCAATAACTAAATTTAGTCCCAAAAAGGATAGTTGAACCTACCTCGATGCCAAAACTGCACTTGAACAAGCTTTTATATCAACTCAAGCCTCCAAATGATCACTAAATCAACCAACCACTATCAAAATTAGATACTACGCGTCAAGAGATAAATTTTTTATACCCATATTGACACAAATTAGGAAGAAAAATGGTAAAAAATAGAGCTAAAATTTGAAGTTCCTAAATTTAGAAATTGGCTCAAAATTTTGATTCTATGTGAGAAAAAGAGTTCGTGGGTGAAAATCCCACATAAATCAAGTTCAAAATGAGGGAGAAATCATCAATTAAAGTTTTCAAAATCAAGACATAAAATTCCCAATTTTTGACATTCAAAATCATGAAATTCAAGACAAAATCAAGATAAAAGTCATGAAAATTAATTAAAATGATGATAGAAATACTTACCCAAAAGAATTCCACAAAAAGTCTCGCCAAAAATCGCCTCTCAAAGCTTGAAATTTATGAAAATGGTGATTTTACGAATTTAAAATTGACTAGTCCAAAATGTACTCCACAAACATGGAGGAATATCCACAAACACGAAGGGAATACTCAACAAAGCAGCACAACATAGGTCTAGGCTCGCCAACGTGGAAGGTCTACTAGCTAGACCTTCGCGAATGTGAATGGCCTGTCTGCGAATGTGGAGAAGAGGAAGGCCAGACCTCCATGAACGCGGAGAGTCAACTGACCTGCACCAG
The DNA here is from genome assembly GCA_038996855.1 of Solanum aculeatissimum. NCBI lineage: Eukaryota > Viridiplantae > Streptophyta > Magnoliopsida > Solanales > Solanaceae > Solanum > Solanum aculeatissimum. Next base: position 31,314 of record JBCEWC010001387.1, read on the forward strand.
AAACCAGAAAATCAGCTATGATCAAATCTCAATACGGATCCTCAAAATTCTTCCGAAACTCAAATTTCACAAACTAGACATATATTTATACCAAAATGGTGATCCAGACTCGATAGAATAATCAAAAATAAATTTTGAGGTTACCTCAACACGATTACCAGTGCAACTCAAACAAACTAGTTTAAAACTCAAAATACTAAAACTGCCCTCAAAAACTCCAAAAATTATGACGAGACTATTTCTAGCATTAGTATCACCATTCGGGACTACTAGAACTATTGTAATTTCAATCTGAGCTTTCGAATTCTGAATGTTGACCAAAGTCAAACTTTGGCTCCAAAAATAACTAAAAATGCAACTTTGGATCCAAAATCATTATTTTAACTCTCTGAATTCATTTCTATAACTTCTCCTAGACCAAATTCTACATTTCAGAGATAATGGAATCGATGAATTTTTTATTTGACACCCACAACTCAGAATAGTACAAAAATACACTTTTCAACAACTTAAGCTTCCAAAAATACCAAAACTCATATTTTCCACGTTTAAAACACAGGATCTCAGTTCCAACCATACAAATAGTTCAAAATAGATTCAAAGTAACTTACAAAAGGAAAAAATAGTAATTTTGATAAATAAGCTAAAAAATGACCAACCAGGTCATTACACATAGTATCATAAAGAGGGCTTTACAATAATACATACCTTTCATAGAATTTCAACAAGTTTCATAACATAGTGAATATACCTCTTTCCTCATTCACATTCATGAACTTGCATACATATACTAAAACCTTTTTATAACTCATAAGAAACTTCATCATTAAACTCTCATTATTAGAAATCTCTATATGATAGTTGGGTGGGTTCATATGCGTAACTTTAAATAATGTAACCTAAGAGGATAGTGCATGAAAGTAGTGAAATTCATCAATTTAAATCATTCTTAAAATAACCCACAACTCAATTTCACTCAGCCTACACCTCTACTCGGAGGTTAAAGCAGTCGTTATCAAGTATTTAACCTAACATTGGTTAGGATCGATCCCTCAAGGAATATGGTAGATTCTGGATTAGCATAACTTGTAAATTGAATCGATTAACCCTATTGTCTCCCAAAAAATAGGAAAATAAACACAAAGAGGGGGGGGGGGGGATTGCAAGTAAAAGTAAAATCTGAACTAAAATGCATGTTCTTGTAATCAAGAGAAAAGTGAACTAGGGCTATGTGTTCTCCATGACTCCCTAACTGAGTGCTCTTGGATATTTGTGACTCTTTTTTGGTGTGTAGGTGCAGGACAATAAGCTATGTTCTCCTAAATCCTTGATCTAGTGTGTAGGTGAATTTCATCACATTACTTGATCCATCTCTATGATGTCGCTTTATTAACCCTTACTCTATCCTAGTACAATCTTACTTATTTTAGTTAGATTGATTAGTTGACAGAAATCGATCAACTCCTATTAATTAACTCTTTTCCTATTACTCACTTCCTTGATTCGACAAGTGATACTAGGCTAGTTCTAATGTTGTCCACCATTAAAAATCGATTAAAATGAAGAGATTAACTCATACATCCTAACACCGTCCAAGAATTTATAAGTTATCCAATTTTATTTTAGTTAGTTCGTCATGGTTCCCACAACCCTAGTTGTGGATATAGCCACACATTCTTGGAGTGTTTTCAGAAATTATTCAAGAAGAAGACATAATTAAAGTACTTACATGCAATAATAGATGAACACAAATCTAACTTCTCAATATAATTGCAAACTTGAACCAAAAGATTATAGTGAAATCACAAAAATGATGTTCATAATCAAGCTATTTTTTCATCCTAGGTTATTCTCTCACGTTCTCTTTCTATCTATTGATGTATATGTCTTAAAAAACCATAAAAACCTATTTATAGTATTTAAAATATGAATCTAAAATAAAATAGAATAACAGTGTTGACATTATTTACGAGTATCTTTTATGGCTCGTGTAGCAATTCATGGCTCATCAAAGGGGTCTCATGGAATGTAGTTACATCCAGTAGGCACTTTTCATGAAACCTTTACACGGGCTGTGGAGGATTTCACGACTTGTGAAGGGTCTCCTTTGTACCAATTTTCAGTAACTCTTTCATCTTTGATCCTTGCTTCACGATCACACTCTTCGAATTGTATGTTAGTTCACGACTCGTGCTCCTCTGTCGTAGAGTGCAACTCAATTTTCATATCTGCACTGGAAGAACAAACGAAACCTCCTCTATGACTCGTGGAAGGACCCACGACCCATAGAGGGTCTCGTATACCTTCAAAAATTGCGACTTTTTTATACTTCAAGCCCAAAGTCAAGCCAACACTGAAATCCTACAAAATAAATAAAAATACACATCAAATCTACTAACATCGCCTTGAGAACACACAAAATCCCAAGTTTTAAACATTAAAAGTGTTGTATTTTGGCAGCACATCAACACCCTTAACTTAAAATTGTTGCTTGTCCTCAAGCAACGAACTCAATCTACTTAAGCAACACAGAGACACATAGACATCAACCCAATGACATAGACTACATCAAAATATCAACAAATACCCAAGTTTTTTTCAAACATATATTAGATAGTCATCCAGTAAACCAATACAAACCATAATATCCAACAGTGTAGCTATGACAAGCTATGCAACCACAAATAAGCCACATAGAACTGATTTGGTCAAGTATCAATAATTCAATGCAAGTGCCCTCACACAAAGAAGTCCTATTATACACTCTGGGTGATATTTTCAATTCAAGTTCATTGGGACTACATCAGAGACACTCACCCTAACAAAAGATATTCAAATATTATGCCCATTGCCATATGCTTGCCCCTATACTCTAGATCGTGACTTGTTGACTAGTCAGACTAAGATCTCGTTAGGACTTTCTAAGCTTGTAATGTAGTCTCAGGGGGATTTAAAGTGATTTTATGAAAACATAGTGACTGAGGCTCTCTTTGATCTGCATTATTCCATATTTTTACCCTACCAACCTATCATTTTTACTTTTTTCTCCCTTTTCCCCATTTTCAATTGCTTAAGGGTGCTTTTCTTTTCATTTTTAGCACTTTGCCTTATTCATTCATATTGTTTTGAACTTTGGCAAATTTTATCATTTTTCTTGCACCTTTTTTATTCTTTTTCTCCCTTCTCTGTATCACTAAGCATTTTTCTCACTTTCATGACTTCTCTTGATGCCAACCATCCTCCACTTAGGATTTTGGCCTAAGATAAGGTGCACATTATCTATCCTCTGAACCAGGGTCACTTTTTGGGTAACCACCCTCAACTTAGGCTTTTAGCCTTAGTTGAGGTGCACAGTGTTCAAGGAAAGACCAGGGTCAAGTTTGGGATTATCATTCATTAAGATCTAGGCTTGTTAGGTATTTACAAAGAATAAAGTCAATTTTAGGCCAAAAAATAAGGATCAAGGGTTACATAACATATTTAGTTGGTTATATTTAGGCTAAGTGGGCTAAATCAGATCAATAACCTAAGATCCTTTCCCAACCAACTAACCTAGAGTCTAAATCTGAGTAATAGGGTAAGTTCTGAATTAAAGCACAGTAAAGAATCATGCAATTAAGCCCACTCATTCATGACCCTTCTTTACATATTAACACAAATCAACAAATCATGCTTTTTATCATAGTTCACGTATGGTTATCAAAACAAACACTATCAAACACCTAATCATGCATGGTTACTATCAAACTAGCCAAACAAAAATTTGATGGGTATCATTTTTCATACAAAAATTACTATTCCATAGATATCAATACTATGTGCTACTAATGCTACTTAAACATCCTAAACATGTCGGTTCAACATAAAATAAAATTTGCAGAAAAAATGAACATAGGCAAGAAAACTCTTTGGAATCAAAAGTTGGGGTAGTTATAGGCCAAACTTCATTGAGGCCTTGTAACCACCCACACCCCATAAAAAATAATGTGCATATTCCTTAATACATGTAAACAAAAGATAAAGGACTGGGGTCAAAAGAAAACATACCTGGGTGCCTAATTGCCTCTCTCAGTCTCATTCTATCCATCCTCCACAGACCTGGTGGATCCTCAGCAGTAGGAGCTACTCATGAGGTATCCTCACCTCTCAGCAACTAGCGTATATGCTTTTGTCTGGCCTCCTCCTCCTCTTTGGATCTGACCAGGGTGATTTGTAGGTCCTCTTCCTCTGTCTGCTCCCCACCAAAGCAATCTGTATTTCTATCCTCTGTGCGGGGCTTCTTCCAAGGGAAGTTTGTATGATCTCTTTGGGAGAGAACAAGTATACTATGGGTAAGACATCTATGCGGTCATCCTCGATGGAAACCCCTCTCGGATGGCAGCAACTGTGAAAGCCTACATACGACTCTCAGCCTCTATAACCACCTGGCGAACCCACGGCCTCAACTGCTGTAGTAGCTGAGCCAACTGCGACTCAGCATGTGTTAACCTTTATGCCAAAGCCTGGAAGGATGCTGCCGACATAAATGCAATGTCGACAGGTGGCGCCAAAATGCTCAATGTTGCTCAGCCCACATCTCTACTCAGAGGTTAAAGCAACTGTTATTAAGTATTTAACCTAACAATGATTAAGATCAATCCCTCGAGGAATATGGTAGACTCTGGATTAGCACAACTTGTAAATTAAATTGATTAACCCTATTATCTCCCAGAAAATAGAAAAATAAACATAAAGGGGGGGAGGTTGCAAGTGAAAGTAAAATCTAAACTAAAATGCATACATTTATAATCAAGAGAAAAGTGAACTAGGGCTATGTTTTCCCCATGACTCCCTAACTAAGTGCTCTTAGATACTTATGACTCTTTTCTAGTATGTAGGTGCAGGACAATAAGCTATGTTCTCCTAAACCCTATATCCAGCGTATAGATGAATTTTATCACATTACTTGATCCGTACCTGTGATGTCACTTTACTAACCCTTACACTATCCTAGTACAATCTTACTTATTTTAGTTAGATTGATTAGTTGAGAGAAATCGATCAACTCTTGTTTATTAACTCTTTTCTTGTTACTCACTTCCTTGATTCGACAAGTGATACTAGGCTAGTTCTAATGTTGACCACCGTTAAAAATCAATTAAAACAAAGAGATTAACTAATACATCCTAACACCGTCCAAGAATTTGCAAGTTATCTAATTTTATCTTAGTTAGTTCGTCATAGTTCCCACAACCCAAGTTGTGGATTTAGCCACGCATGCTTGGAGTATTTTAAGAAATTATGCAAGAAGAATACATAATTAAAGTACTTACACGCAAGAATAGATGAACACAAATCCAACTTCTTAATATAATTGCAAACTTGAACAAAACAATTGTAGTGAAATCATAAAAACGATGTTCATAATCAAGCTATTTTTTTCATCCTAGATTATTCTCTCATGTTCTCATCCTCTCTATTGTTGTATATGTCTTAAAAAAAATCTAAAAACCTATTTATAGTTTTTAAAATATGAAGCTAAAACAAAATGAAATAACTGTGTTAACATAATTTACAGGCATCTTTCATTTGCTCGTGTAGCAGTTCACGACTCATGAAAAGGGTCTCGTGGAATGTAGTTACATCCAGCAGACACTTTTCACAAAACCTTTCCATGGACTATGGAGGATTCCACGACCTATGAAAGGTCTCGTCTGTACTATTTTTCAGCAACTCTTCCATCTCTGATCCTTGCTTCACGATTACACTCTATGACTCCTATGCTGGTTCACAAATCATGGTGCTCTCTCATAGAGTGCAACTCAATATTCACCCCTGCATGGGAAAAAACAAACGAAACCTCCTCTACGACTCGTGGAAGGACCCATGACTCGTAGAGGGTCTCGTATACCTCCAAAAACTGCAACTTTTCTGTACTTTAAGCCCAAATTCAAGCCAACATTGAAATCCTGCAAAATAAATAGAAACACACATCTAATCTACCAATATCGCCTTGAGAACACACAAAATCCCAAGTTTTATGCATTGAAAGTGTTGTATTTGGCAGCACATCACCCACCATAATCACACTTTAATGACTTGGTTGGTCTTTTTGGTCTTATCTATAAAAATTACTATTTTTTCCTTTTGTAAGTTGTTTTGGGCCTATTTGAGCTAATTACATCGTTGGAATTGAGATCCTATATTTTAAAGTGAAAAATATGAGTTTTAGCATTTTTTGAAGCTTAAGTTGTTAAAAAAGTGAGTTTATGTACTATTCTGAGGTTCAAGTGTCGGATCAAAGATCTGTTAATTCTATTAGATTCAAAACGTTAAAATTGGTCTATGAGAAGTATAGAACTGAATTCAGAGTTAAAATGAGATTTTTAGGCCCAACGTTGTGTTTTGAGTTGTTTTTGGAACCAAAGTTTGACTTTGGTCAACATTCAGAGTTTGAGAGCTCGAATAAAAATTGCAGTAGTTTCAGTAGTTTTGGATGGTGAAACTAATGCTAGAAATGGCCTCGTAATATTTTTCGGAGTTTCCGAGAGCAGGTTTGGTATTTTGAGTTTTAAACTAATTTATTTGAGTTGCATTGGTAAATATGGCGAGGTTGACTCAATATCAATTTTTGATTATTCTGTTGAGTTCAGATCACTATTTTTGGTATGAATACATATTTAGTTTATGTAATTCTCATTTTTGATGAGTTTCGAGGGGTGTTTCCGAGTTATGCACTAAGCTGGTTTTGTTGTATCTGGTGCAAGTGTTTTTCTTCTCCGCATTCATGGAGGAGTGGATGTTTTCCTCTTTGCATTCATGGGTGATCCTCTGCATTCATGGGGGATCCTATGCGTTCACGGAGTAGTACTTGTGTCTCCTTGTCTTTTCTCTATGTTCGTGGATTTGACTCATGTTCGCGGATTGTATTTGGTACTTGGACTATGTAAAGTTGAGAAATACCATTTTTACTCTATTTTTAAATATTTCAAGCTTTTAGGGAGATTTTAGGAAAATTATTTTGGTAAGTGTTTCTAACTTCTTTTTAATTAATTTGGATGATTTATATCTTGATTTTTTTTCATGAATTTCTTGATTTTGAATGTCTAAAATTGGAATATTTTAGTCTATGATTTCAGAACTTTAAATGGTTATTTCTCCTTTGATTTGAACTCGATTTTAGTGGGATTTTTACCTATGGTCTTTTTTTTGTTTAGAACCTAATTTTAAAGTTAATTTCTAGATTTAAGAACTTTGAATTTTAGCCCTAATTTTGATCATTTTGCCCTTAAGCCTAATTCGTGCCAATGTGGGTATCAAAATGCACCTCTTGACGGGTAGTATCTATTTTTGGTAGCAATTGATCAATTCGGGGATCATTTTGATGTTTGAAGTTAATTGAAAGCTTATTCGAGTATGATTTTGACATTGAGGTCGGTTCGACTAACCTTTTTGAGAATTGATTTGAGTTACTGACATATTTATGTAGTAATTAATAAGATCTAGATTGATTCATGAGTAAATGGGTTGATATGTTGGAATAGTGATGAAAATGTGATCCTGGTTATGCCAAAAATTGAGTAAATTGCGATCCTACTGATAAATTGAGATGGAACCTTGTGAATTGAGATAATTTGGGATAGTATTGTGATAATATGAGACTTGGAATACCTTTGAAAAGGTTGTGTGGTAACTTGAAGATATTTATGATGCATTTGAGATTTATAAGTATATTTTGAGACTTGCGGAGTCTAGATTCATTGACAGTTTTTTAATTGACGAGAGCGTGATGATAAGAGACTTATTTATGGTATTGTAGTACTAATTTATTTACTTGACTTATCCTTGGTATGTTATGGCTATTTCCCATATTTATTTCCATTTATATGACTGTCACATACATATTTGAATTGTTGCATTGGTATGCACCTATACTTAAATTATTGCATTGGTATGCACCCGACTTGTACTTAAATTGTGGCATTGGTATCCACAAGGCCTATACTTGAATTATTGTATTTGCATGCACACAATTTCTACTTGGATGGTTGGATTGGTATGCACACATGTTATATTGTATTTGTATCACTTGAGATATTATGATACTCGAGACATTATTGCATAAGGCCTGCGACGTCTTGGGATATTTCAGTATGAGGCCTGCGACGCCTTGAGATACTTTAGCTTATGGCATGTGACGCCTTGAGATATTTGAGTACATGACCTGCGACGCCCCCAGGTTCTATCTGGTAGTTTTGGCTAGATAAATATGTACATCGACCATGCGGTGATCGTGATTCCACCTCATATATGGCTTGCGATGATGCCATTACATTCATACATCCCATATGCATTGCATCATTAACTGCACTTACTATATTTATCTATTTTTACTTACATCATAATGTGTACTAACCCTTTTGATATAGGTGATAAGATTCTTTGTTATACATACTTGTATAATTTCTCTTACCCAGTTGGTTGAACATACTGGGTACATTTTGGTGTACTCAACCCTATTTTGTTTCCTCCCGACACATCGAGCATAGGGACCCACACAGAGTAGTTGATCAACTATAGCAGAGATATTAGCCATCTATCTAGATCTTAGCGGCAAGAATCAGACTTCGAGTCATCGTGGAGTTTTGAGATTTCTTTTTGTTGCTTCTATTCCAAACATTGTAACAGATATTATTTGACAACTTTGTATTTTCATTTGAGATAGTTTTATTTACTCTTTCGTACTACTTTAGATGCTTTTGTACTCATAACTCCAAGTTTTGAGATTTTTATGATATGTTGTCATTATTTCTGCTTTATTTAATTCTTTGTTAGTTGCAATCCGATTTTAGGTCATGACAAGTTTGGTATAAGAGCTCTAGGTTCGTTGGGCTTGTAAGTTAAGAGCAGAGTGTTTAGTAGTGTCTTGCAGATCGATCTGTTGACATCCATACCCCTTTTTGGGAGGCTACGGGGCACTTTATAGGAACAAATTTCATTTCTTGCTTCTATTCATGTGTTTTTTCATATTACATGGTTTGAAAGTATCTAATCTACTCCTTCTATGTTGATGTCGATTACCAGATTCGATGATAAGTGGGAGAGTTTGAGCCAACTGATTCGTGGTCGAGGTAGGGCTGGTGATAGGGCCAGGATTATGGAATATTAGAGGGGCGGCTTCACCCAGAGGATAAGCTAGATTGGCTTCTCTAGGACCAGTTTATGATCCAGGGAGGCCTACAGATTATGTTTTACCATCTCCAGCCCCAGATGCTACACCCTCAGTTTAGGAGTTACTATTGCGGGTATTAACTAGATTGGAGGGAGTTCCTCCAGCCCCTGCTACTGTTGATGCATCGACTTCGATAACACCGATTAGCCCTTCCATAGCTCTAGTTGAGCCATCCATGATCTATATGGGTCCTTTCTCAGTTCCAGCAGATCCCCTTATGACTGGTATGATTCTGCCTCAGATATCTTAGCCAAGTTTGGGTTCTCTGTTTTAGAGTTTAGCTATTGCTCCGTTTATTGCACTATCCTTATTTATGGTGCCACCTTCTTCTGCTAGTTCAACCATGCCCACTTCTAAGCAGAAGAGTTTTGAGTGGTTTGTCCGTTTGTCTCTCTCGAGATATAATGGCACCTCAGGTGATAGAGCTTATGATTTCTTTTTGGGACTTGCCACATAAGCACATAGTCATTCACAATACCCATCATTCAAGTCATAAGCATAACAGGAGAACATGATCATAAGCCAATATAAATAACATCGTATTACATAACCAAAGATTCAACATACAAGTCAAACGTACAAGAGTATAGAGTGGTCCAACAAGCCTCTACATAGATGAGCGGGGCCTTGACAAGTTTGAGGCTCACCCTCAAAGACAAAAGAAAGTAAATACATAATTAAAGTGGTAGATAGACGGTGGCTATTGCCCTTGAACAAGAGGGCTCACCACTTGCAAAGTCTTCAACGAAGTAGTTAAGCGTCGTTCGTAAAAAGGAAAATGTCACCTTTGGTCCCTACATGGTTAGAACATGTAGACAAGAATATGGGTTGGCACAATCAAGAACTAAGTATGCGGGCATGCAATGCATATGACAAGTATAGTATGACCAAGCAACATATCAAGGGGGACAAGTGATACAAAAGGAGTGCACGTAGCCAAAGAGTAGTATAACAATATGCCATGCCATGATGGATGAGATGCAATCATATGATCATATATAGCGGGGATGTAACCTCAACCGACAACAAAGGAGACCCGAGTGAGCCACTACCCGGATCCAGACTACTTTCCAAGTAGTACCCTAGTCAACCCTTCAACAAGGGGATACAAAACAAGTC